>VYZP01008201.1:30592-43212 GCA_013400635.1 Hypocryptadius cinnamomeus | reverse complement strand
AGGTCTGAAAGGACTTGCTCATAAAGCAGCAAAGCAGAGGTTATGACTCGATTTTGCTGTTTCTTCCTTTCTGCCATTTCTTCTCTCGTGTCCTTCTCAGCACAGAATCAGACAATTGAAGAATTCTGCAAGACTGGAAGGTACCCTGGACACCTGCTCAAAGCAGAGCCAACCTAGATTGTGCAGGACCTTGTGGAGAGAGAAACCACAAGCCCTCTGGGGTTAATTGGCCTCCTTNGAGAAACCACAAGCCCTCTGGGGTTAATTGGCCTCCTTAGCCAATTCAGATATATCTCTTAAAACTCCTGCCTTCTTCCACGTGTAGAAAGAAATAATGCAGGAGACTTGATACTAACATTTATAGAACATGTATGCCATCACTTTGCTTAAGTCAGGTATTCTTCACTTCCTACACTTTCAGCATCTTAAATACAGCATCAAAAGTTCCTCAGCTTGTAATTTTCCTGTACAATTATGTGTAAAAATGGCCTAATGGTGCTTATTTTATATTTGTTTTTAACTTGCTATTGTAATAGTAATGTTATAAAGGCATGTGTTTGTTAGTGGTTGTGGTCTAATAAGATTGCAGTGACCTCTATGGGTGAAATGAAGAATACCTGGCTTGTAGTGCAATTTATTGCTATTTAAAATCTGTTTCCAAGGGAGCTTCAATTTAAGGTAAAAATGAATTGAAGTTCAGCTAAACCAATCTAGTGAACCTCTGCCCCACCTTTAATTCCCACATTAGTCCTGTGTGCCTACTGCTGGTGATTCACTCTTGTGGGCCCAAATTGGTTCAGCTTGGAAGAAAAATAACTCAGTAAAAGACAGTGTGTAGCCAGTAAAGTGAATCATCTTCTTCTATTATCACAACAGCTTATCACAAGAATTACTACTGGGAGAAGGATGTGGTTGAAAGTGTGTCCAGGAGCAGGGGGGAGGAGCAACATGCAACATTTGTTGTCTGATCACATTCTTGGCCTCCAGACCTAATCTGCACACCTCTGTTTTCTTTTGATGACACCTTCTGCTATGTGCTGGTTCTGAATTTAAGTGTTCAGCCCCAACTCGTCCATGTTAGTTTTCTGAATTTGGTTTACATACAAGCTCTTCTAGATCCTGTAGGACCTTGGTGACTCTAGCCTGTCTGTGGCCCTAATCTCACATCTAGGGATAGAAATTGGGAGGTTAACACCAAGGCATGTGGGTCATGACACTCAGCACTTAGGTCTCTGTGCTGGATGTGGGTGTCTCAGCTCCCAAGCAGTGAAGGTGAAGGTGCAGTCAATACGGTGAAATCCAGAGAGACTCTCAGCTCACCCTGCAGCAGCACCCTTCTCTACACAGGGGAATTTCTTTCTGGTTCCTATTCATTATATTGTTACGTAATACAATTCAGCTAATTGAACATAGGTGTCTGAAGGTATTTGGGCTGCCTGACAATGTCCTGCCATTCCAAAATGCTTGAGTCTCCAATACTTCTGTCAAATCTGGCAGTCTTAGAATAACTTAAATGGCCTTAAGTAACTGGGAAATTGGACTGGGTCCACTGCGCCTTTTGCTTTCACCAGAAATTATTTTATGTTGCTTTTCCCTCAAGTGTAGTTCAAAGTTTATTCAGCAGATATAATTAGCTTTTGCCTTGTAGTTAAGAATGTGCCTAACTCAGGACATTGTTACCAGGGTGATCAAAACTAAGAAAAAATCTTTGCCTATATTTCATCCGCACTGTACAAATGTTCTTTTAAGTAGACTTAAAAGGAGACTTAACTGGTCAGTACTTGGTGTCTGAGCTGATATTTTGATCAGACTTAGCCTTTGCTCCTTGACAGAGAGACACAAGTCTCTACGTTTACAGACATAACAGTGTATGAAAACAGCATATCTTTTGCAAGCAACTAATATTCAAGAACAATTGTTCCTTTAAGCGTTATTATATTTTAAAATAAGATTGGCCATTGACAAGTTTTCTTTAATCAGCGTTTGGGCAAATGAGAGAAAAGATTGGGAATCATTCCCTATCACATGGCTTTTTCCTGGAAAGGGCCAAATCTTTAAACTACCTTGCACTAAACACCTCTAGCTTGCTTGTTTGCTTTGGTAGCATATGCCTACAAAATTTACAAGACAGTGAGACAGCAAGGTTGTCTTTGGTGACCGGATAGCTGTAATCCATGAACACGTCATAATTTTGGGTTTGTGTTGTGCCTATTTAAACAGATAAGAATGGAAACAGGGCATTAAGAAAGAAGCTGAATGCTTCAGCCAGACTTCTTAAAGTATATAGTAATTAATTTATTATTTATTCATTCATTTATTTTAGATGGCAAGGAATTTGATGCATTTGTATCCTATGCAAAACTAAACTCTTCTGAAGGTGACTCTGCTTTAATTAGTGAGGAAAAATTTGCCCTGGAGCTTCTTCCAGATATGCTAGAAAATAAATATGGATACAAGTTATGTATTCTTGAAAGAGATATTCTTCCAGGAGGAGGTAAGTTCCCTGGGCATGGTAGAAAATATTCAGTTTTTATAAAATTGTGATTCACTTTTAAAAAAAAACCTTTATGCACCAGAGCAACAAATTGTATAATTAGGTAGTAGAATTTATGTTAAAATCTCATAATGTTTTGATCTTTGTGTCTGGTCCCTGCACCTGACACACACATACTTTGGAGTGAGGTCACTGTGAGCTACTAGGCTGAGACAAAGCTTCTTGCACAAGAATTTCTTTGCAAGCAGACTCCTTTCCCTGGAAAGAATACTTCAAATATTTCAGTAGTTACTTTCTGAGCAACTTTGGCCAGTGCTACCTCAGTAATTAGAAAGCCCTGTGGGAGAGATGAAGACAAGTCTACATGTCCCTTGAGACCCTGTTGAAGTGTGCTGAGGTCTCAGCTGTGCCCTTCATGTTCTGAGCAGAAAGTTGTGTTCTTCAGTTGTATAAGAACTGCCATGGTACCCTCTGTAGCAAACTCATTTCTAGGTTTTGTATGATTACGCAGCATTCCTATTCTTGCCTTTCCTTATTTCTGGATTTTAGCTGTTAATAAAGGAACTGATAAGATAGAAACTCCTTTGCAGAATGCAGTAACTCCCACCATTTCCTCTCCAGCATACACGGATGAAGTTGTAACAGCTATTAAACACAGCAGACGGGTAATAATTATTTTGAGCCCAGCCTATGTCAGTGGACCAAGCATCTTTGAACTGCAGGCAGCGGTGAACTGTGCATTGGAAGAGAAAGGGATCAAACTGGTATTAATAAAGTTCCAGGATTTCCAGGAGCCAGAGACTTTGCCTCCAGTGGTGAAGAAAGCACTTCGGATTTTACCAATCGTTACCTGGAAGTCTTCCATTTCTGCTGCTCCACACAAGAAGTTCTGGAAATACATGCGTTACCACATGCCAATGAAAACTACTAAGAGGCTGGAAAATTTGAGCCTCAAGGGCTTCTCCCAAAGGTTATTCAGACTGGTATAGATAGCAGAAATTTCACAGGGGGATGATATCTGGCTCAGGAATGGTAACATGATTGTCCAAGACCTCTTCTGTATCATCTGACCGCTGTCAACCGTCACTACAGCCAGCAACAGCTCACTCTGAAACAGTCAGAAGGACTGAAATGTGACAGTGCACAGCAAAACTGTGACACTGCACACAACTGTAAATGTGAGCCATCTTTCATAAGTTAATATTTTATTACACCATTTTTTACTATTTATTATACCATTTTGCTCTGATTTTGAGACATACAATGTTCTTTGCACTGCATTCCTTTCAGGAATACTTTAACACTTGTTTTGTAGAAAATGATTTTAAAAAAGGAACTCCAGAGGGAGCTTGCAGTTTAATTTTCTGATGCAGTCCAGTGGAACATACCCAAATTCAAGAGAGTTACCTCCTCCAGTGGGAACACAAAGAAAATACCATGAGGAACTGCTACACCTGGGCACGCCAAAGGGATTCAGAAAAGAAGGACCACTGTGTAGGCTTACCCCAGGCATCTCCATCCTTCCTTCAATGAGGGGAAGAATTCAACCAGTTGTAAAACATTTCACACTCAGCGACACCAAGATTGCTGATCATTGCTGATCATGCCTGATGCTGGTCACTTGATGCCCACTGAACCTGTTGGCACTATGGGTGTGTTGCAGGTGTAAATAAAAGCCCTGATTGTCACAACTAGTAGACTCCCAGGGTCTCTAAATCTTTCCCTTGCAGTCCTCTGGCTGCCAACTCTCCAGAGCCTATACCACTTAATCTCAAACCATCTTGCAGTCTGTGTGTACGTCTGTAGCTGAGTGAAATGCAATGGTCAGTATTAAACAATCTGTGTGGTATGGACTCTTCTCTGTTGTTCTGCTCACCTAATTTGGCCTTCAAGTTAACAAATCCTTGTTTTATAATGCTAATTGAGTATCTCATCTGCCAGATTCCTTGTTGGAAAGGGATTCCAAGAAATACTACTGTTAACAGGATCAGTATACTGGAAAAAGATCTCTTTTGCAAGCAGGCTGAGCATTATCTTCCTAATGCTATATTGGGTTCAAAGCTTTTGTGGGAGGACTGATGGTGCTGTGAGGCTCACAGAAGATAGTGCTTCATGTAGAAGCAGAACATCAAAGGGCATCACTGACTGTACTGTGGAGTTTGAATTTCTTTTTTGTTGGGGTCGGGATTAAATGTGTGAGACAGTACTTTTTGTTTGGATTCAGATGTTTATTAGTTTTTATTTATATTACAGTCTCATAAACTATGAGTTTTACAGTGCTTTAACAAACTAAAAAATAGAGCCGTATCTCTCACTTTACAAGGTTTTTAAGGATAAACTGTCTAATTAAGAAATGATAATTAAATTATTTTTACTTTTAACTTAATAACTAACTACTAGTGGCTCCTAATGAGGACTTTTTTATTTAATTACACAATACCACCCAAACCCATGAAGAAGAAGATGAAGAAGAAGGATTAGTTTCTGCTCCAAAACTTTTATTTTGCTTTATATATATTATTATATTCAAAAACTTTAAACTCTAAGTTTTCTATTATGTGATATTCAAATTACACACTTATAATTTTAGTTCTATCATTTAATTTTGGAATTAAAGCTTCCTCTACATCTTCAGATTAAATGTGGTGTTCTTTTGGGGGTCAGTGCCTGTCAGCACAGAAAGTCTAAAATTCTCAGTAACCAGGATTCTAACACTGTACCACGGAGAATTTTGACATTGCACTTGCACCTGTATTGGAGATTTGGTTCAGATAATTATAATTTTGATGCAAATTTCCCACTTGTCACCACATGTCATCTTTTGCTTTGCATTATAGACCATCGCAGTTGCACACACTGGATCCCTTCCACAGAAAGTCAAGTGGAAGGTATTCTCCACCCATGAAGGGACATTCAGTCTGTGAGGCCAGTTGTTTTGCAGGAGTCCCCTCCCAAGCACATGCAGTGTGGTTTCAGGGTCCTCAGAACTAGCTGTTTTGGGGTATCACATCTGTTCTCACCATCTGCCCTATCTTCACTGTCTTCTAACACAGTCAAATCATCGATGAATTTGAATAATTTGTTAGTAAATTAAATACACTCAATTCTAAGATAAGTAATACAGGTTTTAGAAGCTTCTAATTAACACCACTATGTTTGCACACCCTCTTATCTTTACACTAAACATGGTTGGTTTTGTGGAGGAGAAAATATGCTGGCATTTAAAAAAAAATATCCATAAGAGCAGTTGGAGGAGGATAATGTATTTGCCCAGTAAGTGCCTTACTGGTATCAGTAAAACAAATGGCAAACACAAGACAACCCAAGATCCAATTTCAGGCAGGTGGTGTGTGACTCAGCCCTTCCTCTTTATGTTGATATTACCTGCTGATTACATACACGTGTTTAAGAGAGGGAGCCCCTTTCCGAGCGAGGCTGTAATTTGCGCGGTCCCCCACCAGATGTCCTTCCTGGGAGCCCTGCACAGTCCTTTTATTTACACACAGAGTAGTTTTGTTACCAGGTGTGATAGGACCAGGGAGTCGTGCCAAGTGTGGTGCCCGGGGTGCCACTTGCGCTGGGGAGGCAGATGGGGAGCGAGAGCAAGGGAGGAAGGCACGAAGCAGGCTGTCCTGCCTGCCCAGGCTGCCTCCACCTCTCCCAATCAACGCAATTCCCTCGTGCTGTGCTTGCTGCCTGAACGGTGAGCATTGAAAGCTTTTTTGCATGATTTGGTGTGGGTGTGGTGTTTTTGTTGGTTTTTTTTTTTTTTTTGTGACAGTGGAAAAATCAGAGAGGCTGCATAAATTATGAAGATGGAAAAGTCCTTTTGTTCCTCAACAGGGTAATGCTGTGGCCAAGGTTTTTCTGGGTCAGTGGAACCTGCACAACCGGTATCTTCATACAAACTCCAGGTTTGTCTGCAGCACAAGGACCGGGACAGGCACATAAGGATTACAAAATGACCTCTAAAAGACAAATGGAAGAGCCCTGAGGAAGAAGTGGCTGTGGGCAGTGTGAATCAGCAGAAGTGATTGTGCACACCTTCATGCACCCACTATATGCTAAGTCTGTAATAAAATTGTCATAGCCCCAGACATGGGCTTTGCCATGCTTGCACGTGCAAAGCTTTCCAATGTGCTGCTGCTGCTGCTGTTGAGTGTGGTATCCTGTTCTGCTGCTGCTTATGGGGGTGAGCCTAGCCTGGGCAAGAGGTCCTTGCTTCACTATGAACATGATTCCAGTGGTGCTGTTGACTCTTCTCAAGACACGAGGCTACATGTTTTCACACTGGACTATGACTATGTGCAAATTCCCTATGAAGTTACCCTTTGGATCCTCCTTGCCTCTTTTGCAAAAATAGGTAAGTAGAAAATGGGATCTTAGGTCCTCCTGACTTGGAAAGAAGTTTAAAAATACGATGTAACCAAGTAACTTTCATTCATTTTGTAGCTGGGATTGATTTTATAGTGTCTGTCCTCAAAAGAACAGGTGCGTTCATTACCACAGCTGTGCCAAAATTCCACCTTAGAATGATTCCATCTTACTTAAATTGACATATGACCTCTAATCTTCAGGTCTCTTGGGCTGCGAGTAGCAAATAGCAACAGAGCTCCCTGACACAGTGCTGTCCATTCATTTTTCTAGTCCTGGAATTTGCAATCTGACACAGCTGTAGAAATCAGTTACACCAGACTGAGACTTGAAGTGTATTGAATTTTGGGGAGAAAGTGTAAAGCTTTCTTCCTTTGTATAAATAAAAGGAAACATTTCCCTCTGAGTCTTTGTTATGTATTTGCTCCTTAAAGTTGGTGTGAAAAGTAATACTGGGGAGAGAAAATGAGAATCTGAGGGTGTGGATCATCCGAGATATAGGCTAAGAATCTTTTGAATACGTAGCAATGCATCTGGCTTCTCTTAGAGCTCCATGTGGGCATCTGAAAGGGGAAAGGCAACTCAGGGAGCAGTAATTGCAGCAGGAACTGTAATTGATATTGCAAAAAAAGGCTCATCATGTCTTACATATTTTCATGGCTGGACTGAAGTTATTTTGACCATTTAGAATTAATGCAGCAATATCAAATAAATGAAGAAGATGGTAATAATGTGAAGAGTTGCATACATAAAATATTCCTTTTCTTTTGAACTTTTTGTGGGATTTTCAAACTCTTCCTTAGAACAAGCTGGTAGGTGAGACTGATGTTTTTCTGGAGGTGGCCTGAACATAAACATTTTTCCTGTCATAGTTACTCAGCTGATAAAAATCATTACCACTATCCATGATTTGCCAGTTTCATTATAGCTGATGCCCTCAATCGGATTCCTACAAATGTCTTCACTGGTAACATAACAATCAAATTTTTCAAAAATAAAACTTGTTATGGCATCAGCAGAGTGTGTTAATACTATACATATTGACCAAATTCTTTACTTATCATCCATAAAAGCACTGGAATTGACATATGGCACATCTACACAATATTCTTGTTTTGAACATGAAATTGATACTTTAGAAGAACTGTGTGATGCCTCTCAGGTGGACCTGTTACTTTTACTGTGAGTTTTCAAACAGCATTATTTTTGATGAGCTGTTAATTTTAAATATATTTGGAAGAAAGAGTTAGTCTGAATAATCTGGTTACCCAGGGAAGAAGATTTCCAAACTGTTAAAGTTTTCAGTGTTTTGTTCAGGTATTATATTCTTTCTGGATTTCAAGATGCAAGGGTGGGAAACAGTTCCAAGATCTTGAAAGGCAAGTCCTTATCTGTAAGACTGGAAGAAGACTTGAAAATGAGTTTTTAAATTAAAAAGCAGATTATTAGAGTTATGATATAAGCATACCTCTTGGTAAAAAAAAAAGTAGTGTCCTAAGAAATTATTGAAATTTTCATAAAAATATTATTATGTCCCTTTGATTTGAAGACTGATAATTCAAGGGTCACAGAAATACTGTCATGGCAGAATCTTCCAGAGTTGCGAGATGAAGGCTGACCTAGCTTCAAACATGGAGTCACAGACATTGGATTTAAAGGTGTCTTAGTCTGCCTCAGTCTCATTCTTGTAAACGTAAAAAAGTCCTGACTTTTTAGTACAGGCACATCTCATTCACACTATGATCACACAGCTCCTTGTATACTGACTAGACAAGCCAGTAGCAGGTGGGCAGTAAGGATTCTTGAAGAATATTTTCTTTCCAAATTGTGGAGGATCATTTCAAAGAAGTTTCTGCTTTCCCAGAACTGGAGCTTAAACTCAGACATACTTGCACAGTAATCAGGAGCTGGGCAGCAGGAAGAGAAGAAATTCATGGTCAAACTCTTGCCCTGCTCTAGTGATACGAGTGTGGGACTGTTTAGTTTTGAAGGGAGCAGTACGGCCTGTTTTTACCTTCATAATCCTTAGAGCAAAAGCTGGCTGTCTGAAGACAAAGTGTCCAAACACAGGCAAGACAATTGTCTGACATCAGGTTAATTTAAACTTGAATAATCCCCTAATGTTCTATTCAAGGTTTCCATATCTTTCACCGATTACCAAGACTCATGCCTGAAAGCTGCATCCTGATTGCCATTGGAGCACTAGTAGGAGCAATCATCTTTGCTTCCCATCACAAATCTCCACCAGTGATGAACAGTAGTATTTACTTCTTGTATCTCCTCCCACCCATTATCCTGGAGGAGGGTTATTTCATGCCAACTCGACCATTTTTTGAAAACTTTGGATCCATTCTGTGGTGGTCTGTTCTGGGATCTCTGCTAAATTCATTTGGGATTGGCCTCTCCCTCTATGGAGTCTGCCAGATCGAAGCCTTCGGCCTGAGTGACCTGAACCTGCTGCAGAACTTGCTCTTTGGCAGCATGATTTCAGCAGTGGACCCCGTGGCAGCTCTGGTAGTTTTTGAAGAAGCCTCCGTTAATGAGCAGCTTTACATGATGATCTTTGGAGAGTCACTGCTAAATGATGGCATAACTGTGGTGAGTTTGTTTCTGCTCCTTGTCCTCCCCTCTTTGGGCTTTTGTGGCTTGTAGGGTTACTGGGCACAGGACAAGAACACAGCAGATCCTAATACATTTTTTATATTATGAATACTCAGTTACACACAAGGGATTTTGATGTATGCAAAAATTCCATCTTACATTACCACTTTCCAAAACACGTATTTTAGAGCTGCTGGAAGAGGGAAACATACACGTATGTGTGAGATGTGCTCTTGCATTCACTGAAGTGAATGGATAAGCTACAGCTGATTTTTCTGGTCAGATCAGTGTAGGACCTTGGAATGTTCTTCACATTGTGCAAGCAAATAAATAAAAAATTGTACTGCTTAAAGACTGAAGGCAGCAAGGGTAGAAATATAGGAGACCCTGCTTTGTCATATACCTGAGAGGGTCCTCTGGGGGGAAAAAAAAAAAAGGAAACCAGATGTGGATAGCCTCTGCAGACCACACTCTGTCCTTCAGCCCCTTCCAGAAATTTCACCAGAGACCTTAGACAGGAATTCCAAATGCCACTAAGAACTTAACTGTTTCGATCAGTAAAAATATTGACATCTGACAAATGTTTGCCTTTTTTGTCTGTCTTGTCATAAATATCCAGAAACAATGTTTCCTGAATAAGAGAGATTTGGTTGGTTGTGTGTTTGCTGTTGTTGATTTTTTGTTTTTAATAAGAGTGTTTTTACAAAGCTCCTTTTGCCAATATTTTTCCCCTTATCTCATTAGTTCTGCTAAAATTGGAACGACCTGAGATTCTAGCTGTAAGCAAAAGTGACAAGAGCATTTAAAACACGTGTTTTTCAAGGAAGAAATGTAAAGCAGGAAGTTTATTGCTCAGAAACCAACAGAACTGCTCATGTGGTACAAGTTAACAGCAGGTTAAGGAGTTTCACTAGATAAGATCTTTACAGAATTTAAATCACAGGAATCTAAAACACATAAAAACTATTCAGATACTGCTATACATGAGGTACAGCCCAACTCAGACTTGTAAAATCTGTACAGAGTTCACTGCTGAAAGGCTTCATGGGAGAAGTGCAGTTTATGAGTACTGAGAAATGAAAAAGGAGCAAAGTAACTTTTTGCAGGCACAGCGTAAGGATCATAAATCCTTCCTCTTGGTGATCAGAGATACAGGGCTGATGTAGAATTAAGGGACAAGTGTTATTTAATTTATGTTCAAAATACTTGGTGCTACAGTTCTAACAGAAAAATCCCCAATGCGTCTACACTTGTCTTTTTGGTCCTTCAAATANCTCCTCTCTGGTATCTCACTTTTCTCCAAGACTTTAAAACTACTTATCTCAGGTGTCGTCTCTTACCTTTTCCTTCTCTTTCTCTCTTAACAGTTTCATTTGAGTTAACTAAATGTTTAAAAAGATAATATCACCAAGACATATTAAGCATACATATTTTTTTATTGTTTAAATATAAATGTCCCCTGGTTCTCTCCAGCCTGCTTATCAGCTTGAACATTTTTTTCACCAGCAGGAAAAACTGGTACGAGTTTTGTTGAACTTGTGTGTTACATGTGGGGCAACAATAGCTCTGTCTCCTATATTAAGCTCAATATACTGGTAAATAAAAAATATTACAAAATAACAGACTGTAGAATTAGAATTAGAATCTAGAAGTTATGACTTTGCCTTAAGAAGGTGGGAGAAAAATGAAGGATTTACTCGTTTTACTCATTGGTACCTTTTCTTTTTTTCCTCAGTAGGATCATGCCTGTGGATAGAAAAAAGAAGGTTCCAAGTCCTGTTAATTACTTCTTTCCCCAGTTATTTCTGAGTGGGCTGTTAGCATCAGAATAATTCAGACAGCATCAGGGCTGTACCTAGGATACATCATACATTAGTGGAATTTCAAAGCCCTGTTCAAAAAAAGTGTTGTAAATCCAATGNTTTTTTTTTTTTTTTTTTTTTTTTTTTATGGGCTCACTGCCTTGCCTTTTCTTTTCTCCCAGCTATTTATCATGTGGGTCCAACTCCTGACGGTATTTACCTGAGCTTTCAGTCAGGATCCTGTTACAGTACAAATGTGCAGTGACAGAAAGCCTGTTAAAACAGAGGATTTAGGCACTCCTCAGCAGCCCTGGGTTGTTAATAGGAGATTAAAGGGCTGGGGTATGTTGGGTGCACCACTGAGAGTTNGTTACATGTGGGGCAACAATAGCTCTGTCTCCTATATTAAGCTCAATATACTGGTAAATAAAAAATATTACAAAATAACAGACTGTAGAATTAGAATTAGAATCTAGAAGTTATGACTTTGCCTTAAGAAGGTGGGAGAAAAATGAAGGATTTACTCGTTTTACTCATTGGTACCTTTTCTTTTTTTCCTCAGTAGGATCATGCCTGTGGATAGAAAAAAGAAGGTTCCAAGTCCTGTTAATTACTTCTTTCCCCAGTTATTTCTGAGTGGGCTGTTAGCATCAGAATAATTCAGACAGCATCAGGGCTGTACCTAGGATACATCATACATTAGTGGAATTTCAAAGCCCTGTTCAAAAAAAGTGTTGTAAATCCAATGCAGATTGGAGACTCCAATTCAAGACTGATCTCAGGGGGAAAAATACCCTGATTTTGCTGTGAAGTGTTTCATCCATGTGAAGTTCTGCTCCCACATATACACAGACAATTTTGTTTCTAAACAGGAGCTGAGCTGCTGGTATGAATCAGGAAATGGTATATTCCCTGACTGCTTCATCTCTGAGGCTTGATTTCAGAAATACTGAGAACACCTGTATGTCATGCTGTACTCAAAATGAGTGGCACTGGCTGTATTCTCTAATGGAACCCTCTCTTCTTCGTAAGCTGCAGAACAGTTAAATCTAATACATGTTGAAGACCTAAGTAAAATTACTTTTTTTATTTGAGGAGATTTGACATTGCCTCTTTGTCACTGAGAAAGGCCATGACCACTAGTTTGGAAGCTAGATAGGAGGATAGAGATATTCTCTGCTCCTGCTGTAACTTGTTTCACTGTCATTAGAGTAAAATCAACTACAGTAGTCAGAAAGAATTAGCAGAGTGGTAAGAAAGAACTATCAAGCCAGCCTGTGTTGGTGGTTAAGGCAGTCACTTGAAAATCTCTTCTTCTAATGCTTCTGGTGTGGATTGTGTGTGCAGTA
>VYZP01008201.1:11637-30562 GCA_013400635.1 Hypocryptadius cinnamomeus | reverse complement strand
TGTGCAGTAATTGTACACAGACACCTGGAGCATGGAGCAGTCCCTGGGGAGTCCCCTGTGGCAAGTGTCATGCTCTCTGTTCTCTGTGGTTCTGAGAGCTGCCCAGTGGTACAAAATCCTCTCCAAGCAACCCAAATCATGATGTTCTCAGAGCTGCTACATGAGACTGCTATCAATCCATCACTTCTTTTTGTGTGGACAAAAGCATCCTAATCTGATTCAGGATTTCCTAATATATAAAGAATTCTAGTAATCCATTTACTGGTGTAAACACTGCAATGTAACTTAGCTGAGCATTCCTTATATGACACAGTGCAGGTTGTGGTACAGAACAGTTTACTCCCACAAAGCATGTTACAAAAAAAAAAAATAGAAATTATGTCATCTATATTTCCATAACTTTTATTTTTATGTCAAATCAGTTAAACCATATGGATACTTTAGGAACTGGAAAAGTGAAAAAAATTAGTAAGTCATTTGCTGAGAATATTTCTTCATAAGTCGTCATGGAATCATGCTGTGGTATCATTTATAAGGAATCAGAAGTCTGAGGAAGAGGTCAAAGTCTACAAGAAAGGAAAACAGAGAGAAAACAGGCTCTGAAATTAAAAGCTATAGGGTAGGTAGGATTAGGTTTGCTTACTGTGAAAACATCAACCCTCTTTTCCTTATCTGCTGCTGAAGAGACAAATTTCATGCACTGGCATTAGGAAAAAGAAGTTCTGGGTATTTTCTTAAAAGAAATATTTTGTTTGGCTTTGTCTGTCTCCCAGAACTATTAGCAGTGAGCCTCCTGGAGAACAGACTGTGTGACAGCTCAAGGTTATATGTCCCCAGCAGCAATTTAAGATTGGATAGTAGCTGAGCGGTAATTATTATCCTAATGAGCTTGACTCTTCTACCTGCAAATACCTGCTTGAGTCTGCTTAATAACCTTCTGGAATTAACTAGATGAAGAAGAAAGACCAAAGAAAACCATAAAATACAAATGGCTTTGGTCTATTGTTTTTGAACTAACACTTTAGTGCAACAGCTTTGGAGAGCTGGTGTCTCGTTGTTTCTCAAATTCTCTTCAAAACTGAAAGGTGACTTTCATGTGTTACACACTCACTGTAAACAGATCTGACAGGACTTAATATTAACTGATTGTCAACAACCTCTAAGGCCTTTTTATTATTACTACACCACTCTGGAAATTTTCTATTAGTTTCTAAAAGATGAATGAAAGTGGAATATGCTGAAAATTTTTCATTAACAGTTTCTGCAGAATAGAAATTATTGATAATAGAAGTTTGGTAAAGTTTTCTGCTCTAAGATATTATCTTTACAGACCAAATTATAGAATACATCGTATAAAATTATAATTTGCATTAAATTGAATCTTCTAATCTGATATTTTCTTTTAATTTTTTTCATTTTCAAGCTTTCTAGTCAAAATGTGTATATGTGCAGGGTCTTTAGAACATTTAGAGTGTCATAGCATTTGGTTTATACTTTGAGGTTGTTATCTGGGGAATCAAACTCCAAATATATGACGATAGAGAGGCTTTTTTTACCTAGTTAGAGACAGTATGAAACTGAGGCTACCATCTTCTCTTCCCATTCCCAGTGATGTTTTGTGATTTTTATGTGTCAAGTGCTATTGAAAAACATGCAACATTCCCATGTCCATCTGATGAAGTTTGTCAAGTCTACTGACTGACCCTATAGACAAACTAAATAGGATATAAATCAAATATGTGACTCTTAGTCCCTGCCCTGCCTCAACCTGAGTCAGAAGGAGAACATGGAGGGTAGAGCCTGGGGTTTTTAAGGTACCCAGCTGAGCTTTTAACCTCTTCTACAAATAAAATTAACTTTCATACAAACCAAAAAAATAGAGCATTTTAAAAATTATTCAATGGCGTGTGGTCCCCCAGTAATTTACTACCATTCCACAGCCATTTACCCTTCTTTTTTTTTTTTTTTTGCTCTTTTTCAGGACACTTAATGCACTCTTATTTCTGAGACTTGTTAAGAACCAGCTGAGATTTCAATTGTTGCTTTGCTGATCTGTCTAAAGCAATTTCTAGCACACACAGACACTAAACACACACACTTTGTTTCACCTATGAAATAGGTGCCAGGTTCAGAAAGATGCCTAACTGCTGTTTTCTTATTTTCACATGTAGGTTTTATACAACATCTTCATTGCCTTCACCCAGATGCACAGGTATGAAGAGATTGAATCCATCGATGTCTTTGCTGGCTTTGCTCGCTTCTTCGTGGTGGGGCTGGGTGGAGTCTTGTTTGGCATCGTGTTTGGATTTGTCTCAGCATTCATGACTCGCTTCACCCACAACGTCTCTTCAATCGAACCCCTGCTGGTCTTCATGTTCAGCTACCTCTCATACTTGTCTGCTGAAACCCTTTACATCTCTGGCATTTTGGCGTGAGTATTCCTTACGGCTTTTTGGATGATCTCTCTGAGGAACTGGCATTGTTTTGGGGTGGTTTGCTCAAGGTTGGTACAACACAGGCATTCAGTCTCTGGCTTAGAGAGGGAGTGTACAGCTCCTTAGAGATGTGTAAAATGCAGTGGTAAGTAGGAAAAGCAAACCCACAGTCAGTGTAGGCACAGATATGCTACTGAGGAGCACTGGCAAAAGTACTGCAGGTTGTGGGTAAAGCGGCCAGTGCTGCCATCATCTGTCTGCTATCTCTAATAAGATCAGCAGCAGGAAAGAATGGTTTGATACTGCAACAGTTTATCTGTATTTATTTCTAAGAGCTTCACCATCAGATTCTAAGAGAGACTTAAAGCGATGGGTACGGAAAATACAAGAAAGCACATCTGAGTTCTTTGTGAACATCAGCCCTAACACAATTCACTGGAATTATATGACATTTGAACAACATCACTGGGATTGAAACTGGGGGAAAACCAGGCGAAAGAGGACATCACCTACACATGCATAATTATAGTCACGTATATGAATATTGACAATCTTTTTTTTTTTTGTGGTCAGGATAGCTTGATGCTGCTGTAATCCTGGGGACGTTCCTCAAAGTATGTGTTGGTGTGGGTGCCTGCTTCAGAGAGAAAGCTGTTAGGGTTTTGACTGGAGTAAATGCAGGAATGGTGAGAATTGTGGGAAGGAAAGAGGATAGCAGCAGGAAAGGAACTGGAAGAGAAAGGAAGGAACAGGGGTGGAAGTGAGAGACTTAAGGAGAAAGCTGCTGGCAAGTGACTTGCAGGGATACCACCCAAAAGAGCCCACCTGCAGGGTGCAGCATAAAGAGATGGAGAGCTGATGTTGCTGAATGCTCCAGCTGGTGCTGCTGGCTGCTGCAGGCTCAGTGCACAGCTGGTGGGCAGCAGCAGCTTTGCATGGTCTCTGCTGGCTCTGAGCTTTCATGATGGGCCTTGGATGACCTCGTGTTGCAGAAAGTGCCTCCCTTTATAGAGGATAAACCAATTGAAACTTAACAAATACAAGCATATGACTGCTGATGTCCAGACAGGTGCATTTACTCACCTCAACTTGTGAATCTCTGATTTCACAGGATCACAGAATGGTTTGGGTTGGAAGGGGCATTTAAAGGCCATCTGGTACAATGCCCTGGCAATGAGCAGGGACATCTTCAGCAAGATCAGGTTCTCAGAGCCTCATCCAAACTGACCTTGAATGTTTTTACACGTGGCATGTCTACCACCATTCTGAGCAACCTCTTACAGGGCTTCACCACTCTCATTGTAAAACAGTTTTCCTTTATATCTAGTCTAAATCTACCTAAATCTTTGAGTCTAAAACTATTATCCCCTGTCATAGTAGCAATAGGTGCTACTAAAAATTTGTGCCCATCTTTCTTATAGGCCTCTTTTAAATGTCAAAAGATTGAAAAAAGGTGTTCCTGAAGCCTTCTCTTCTGCAGGCTGAAGAACCCTGGGTTAATCAGCTTCAGAGCAGAATTGCCTTTATAAAAATAACCTTTGCAGGATGGTCCTGGGAAGCAGCATTTGAATATTTAACCATATTAAACAAGTAGTTAGACTGGATATAGATTGTCTTGAGCAATTAGACAAAGCAGATGAGTCCTTTACTATGATTTGTATACCCAACACAGGTGCTCAGATTGAGGTGACTGGCAACTTTAGTTGAGCAGGGTTAGATGTACTGTGCGGTGAGCAGTAAAACCATATGGACCCTTTCCTACCTGCACTGCCCAAAATACTGCTTCCCCACCTATTCCTTGCACAAGACTACATAGCTCTTTATTTCTTATTTTCATTACAGTTCTGAAATTATTAGTAATTTAAGAATGGTAATATAATTTGGAATTATTATTCTTACTGCTTCATTAAGGAAATTATTGCTTGTTTTAGAGATGGGAACTTATTGGCACCTTTCTGAATTATTGAGGATTCATTCATTTTTCACTTGGATCATGAAAATCTATTATGTATGTGCATCTGAAAGTCAACAGTATTAATCATTAATGCCTAATGGCCTTGTCTTGGAGTGTCCTTGGACATGCTAAATGACTCAGCTCCACCAGGATACCCTTGAGATTTCTTCTGTGGAAATTAAATGAACTGAAACTAGAGGAAGGTTATTTAATGAACAGTCATCATTTTCTGAATTCACAAGTTTGGAAAAATGTCATTACAAGAGGCCCCCAGAGACTAAAATCATATCAGTAGAAACTAGATAGGTGATGGAACATGTTACTAGCATAGCACTCAATCTGTGTGTTACCTATGGAAAATGCAGAGGGGAAAAGGAAATCCCCTTCAGTAGGGCTGATCAAAGACTGCTGCTCCATGTGATTGTCACCAGTGTCTGTGCTGGGTGGCTGCTGATGCCTCTGCCACAGGCTCTAGTCTTCATTAAGAGTGAAGAAGTGGAAAACATCCCATTGCTTCCTTAGGCACATTCCACACACCCTAGGTAACTACAGGGAGAAAGGCACCTCTGTAGGATAATTGGATTTTCTCCTGCTGTGCCACAATGGGCTGCTGTGGTTGGAGAGTCCTAAAGCTTGCCCTGGCACTGCTGATCTGCCAGCCAGCTGCCAGGGAGCCATGGCAGCTTTGGCCCTGGCATGGGGCTACCATACACTGCCACCTCAAGGGAGAATATCACCAAGAGGCAGGTTATGTCTCTCTAACTGATCCACCTGTAGGCTGGTACAAAGCCGACCTGCCTGTTGTTTGAGACAAATATTTGGTGCTTGGTGGCTCCATGTTAGGCATTCAGGATAAAATGGACTTTGAGCTGGAATGTGATACCCTCCCTTCCTTGTCAGAAAGGCCGACTAGTTTGCTTCCTTTATCCTATATGTAAAACAGATTTGTAAACCTGAATGACGAGTCTTTTCTATCTAACGAAATAGCTAATATTACTGAAGAATCACATCTTGTTGTGATGAAGGTCGGAATCTGGTGGTGGAAAGTACAGGTAATGATGGCTGATGTCCTTAACTGAAAAGAAGAACAGGTCATGGCTGATCTCTGATGTTTTGTTTGATACAGGATGACAGCATGTGCAGTGACAATGAAAAAATACGTGGAGGAGAATGTTTCCCAGAATTCTTATACCACAATAAAATATTTCATGAAGATGCTAAGCAGCATCAGTGAGACCCTGATTTTTGTGTTCATGGGAGTGTCTACAGTGGGGAAAAACCATGAATGGAATTGGGCCTTCATTTGCTTCACTCTGTTCTTCTGCCTCATTTGGCGGACACTGAGTAAGTCACCTTTTGCAGACAACCTTCTCTGCACCTATGAGAAAAACTCTTTGGTACAAAATGTTGTTAGAAAAGTCTGTGGGGACTGACACAACTGGTTTAACAACAAATTTACTACTTTATATTAGTGACAAGCAAATTTCACAAACCTACACACAGAAGAAAAGGGGAAAAAAGCCCCACACAAATCTGAATGCCAGTCTCCAAGCACAGACTTTACATTTAGGTGAAAATGGATTCTTTTAAAGCAAAATTAAAATATTGTCATGATTATGCTTATAGAGATGTTTATATCTTAATTTACTATATGACTTGGGTAAGTGGGCCTCATAATGATTTTACCACACACTGTCATTAACTTATTAATTAGATAATGTATATCATCACACTTCCAGTACTATAACACTACAGTCCTGGGCTGGGAGTGCTGGAGGCATAGGAAAAGAGGGAAGGTGAAAATTAGCACTGACAAGTAACTGAACAGGGACTTATACCACATGTGGGCCAACAGCACTATGCTACTACTCCTCACAAGTCAAGTCTAAAATTTTAAACTGCTAAAAAGTAGTGTCCATATGAAATTACTCCATTTTTGCACATGGTATATCCCATTCCTGCAAAGGTATCCTACTCCCTGACCTGTGGGACAGATTCCTCTAGCATGGACAGGGCAGTTTATAGATAACGTCAGACATGTTGTGAGACACAGTTCCTCATCTTCTCCTAATGTCCAGGATGGGTTGAAACTAATGCTGAAAAGGGAGAAGGAATAAGAAGGCTGACGGTTGGTGTTCTGGAGGTGGTAGCAAAAAGAAAGTGATTACATATTTTCTTGTTGTATCTGGACCAAATGTGGCCTCTAAATTTTTAAAGGCTTGCTTTCCATTTTGAAATATCCTTCTAATTAAGACAGAAACAATGCTCTCCTGATATAAAAGCTGTTTCCCAGCCTCATGTCCATCCTTCTCTCAGACACCAAGGGGAGTGCTAGAGCTTTCCAGAGGAAGGACAAAACATTTTCTGCTAAATTTGTGTATTAAAATGATTATATCATTTTCTCTGAAGCTTGAATAAAGTAAAGAGAAGTGGCCTGAGGTTGATACCTTACATAGGCTGTTTCACTCTGAGTACCTGATGCCTAGCATAGTTATAAGTAGCCAAAAAAGGTCTTGCATAAAGTGATATCCAGCAACCTATATAAGAGGATGCTGTTACTGGCTTTACCTTTAATAATCTGAGTGTATCAGTGACAGCTGTGTAAAATAACACCAGTTATCAGCATTTGTCAGCTTTTATGTCAGTAATTTAATGGTTTCCACATAAAACATAGGATATATATTTATTGTGGAGCATGAAGAAGTGAATCAAACAAATTGCTAAAATTACACTATAAAGACAAGTTGCAATCCTTACACAGCCACAGATTATTTTATTAATCCTAAATTTTATTAGAAGTAAAATGAAGTTTGAGAAATAAACAAAGAATTAGAGACACAATAAGCCCGAGGATTAAAATCTAAAATGCTATTATTCTTTGTCTGTCAGTGAGCCTGTCCACAGGACTTGTTGGTAAAGCACTGTTCAAGCACTTTAGGCAGATACTGTGCAGAAAGCAGGAAACATTGCAAGGCAAGGCACAGAGAAAACTCTCATGCAGTTGTTTTTCTTTTCTCCAGAACACTTTCGAGGAAACTATGCAACATAAGTATAGGATGTAAATATTTTTCCCTAATCTCTTTTCTAAACTGCATTAATCAATTTAAATCCTGAAGCTGATAGGAACCGCAGTATTTTATAGGAGACATTTCACACAAGCCAAATGTAGCAGTTGGTCAAAGAGAAGCTACAAGAAACCCAACCAGAAAAACACATGTCAACAGTTCCCCAAGCCAAGACATTGTTTTGCTTTTAATATTTAATATTTTCTTTTTCTCCTTGATTAATAATAGCTGTGGCTTTTTTCCCCTTCCTAGGTGTGTTTGCTCTCTTCTACATCAGTAACAAGTTCCGAACATATCCCTTCACCTTCAAAGACCAGCTCATTATTTCTTACAGTGGCCTCCGAGGAGCCAGCAGCTTTTCTCTTGCATTCTTGCTTCCAGTGAATCTTTTCCCCAGAAAAAACCTATTCATCACTGCGACCCTTGTGGTTATATATTTCACTGTGTTCATCCAAGTACGTATATTTCTTAATGGATAACTTTCATGTAATAGAGGTTACTGAAAGCTTCATAGTGAAAATTGCATTGAATTCACTCTTAGGCTAGGACAAGTTGTTGCATTTTAGGGCCAGATTTAGCACTGTACTGTGTAATTAGCCTTTATTAGAGCTTTCAGGTAAAACAAAAATTCTGCATTGAAAAACAAGTATCTTTTAAAATATTCAGGGGAGAGGGCACTTGGTGTCCAAAATTATTTATGCTCATTCCACATGCATTTCCTGATGCTTCCAATTTAAGAAGTATTTTAGCTTTACCTTTCAGTACTGATTCATTCTTTATTCATGGTGCATCTCAAACTGACCAGAAAACAGTATGTCTGTTCTGTGACAGATTTTGAATTTTATACTTTTATCTTTGTCTGTCTTGGAGACCAAATACAAATATTTTGAAATCCTTTGTAAAAAATATTAAAAAAAAATAAAATGCATAAATCACACTTGTAAGTATAGGTGTTTACTTTAGATATTTGAGTTATTCCACCTGGCTTACTGCTGTACCTGGAAGAACTGAAACTTCTAGAGAACTCACATCCCATATTTTGCATTTTCTAATACCAAGGCTTCAGATCCTCTAGGGTACCAATGGGGCACTATCCACTTGTGATAGTAAGACACTTAGGTTCCACCAGAATGTTTCAGAAAAAAAAAATTGTTTCTATTTCCCCTTTTGAAATGATTTTCTGCAGCAGTGCAGTAAGGAAATGGGAAAAACTGAAAACCATTTCTAAGTGAAAAACCCTGGAATATTTAATTCTGAAAATGTTGAAGTAAATGGTTTTAAGACTTCAAGACCGCACAAAGATAATTTTTTCTTTCAAATGAGTCCTCTTTTGAAGATGATTGCCAATGAGTCAGTTAATTTAAATTATTAGAATATGCCAATAAATAGAATCTCACTTAAAAACTCTTTTTAAAACATTTTTGATTTTTAATTCTCTTCTGTAGCTCTCCATGCAAATAATGGTTCATTTCTGTGCAAAGACACAGCTTTCTTAACTGATTAAAATGATTCCCTTTTGCTTTCTTTCTATTTTTGCCTAAAAGATAATTAACAATTCAACTCATTATTCCAAATGCAGGGAATCACAATTGGACCATTGGTCAGATACCTGGATGTTAAAAAGACGAACAAAAAGGAATCGATCAATGAAGAAATTCATGTGCGAGTAAGTTATTTATATCAGTGACCAGTATCCCAAAAAGAAAAGAACAGGTATTCCAAAAGACCTGGAAAGAGGGAGGGACTTGGAAACCTGGCATTCAGTGCATTTGGATGCTCAATGCTTTTAAAGATGTATGGAGGTAACCTAGGCATAATTTTCTAAGATCTTGCATTTCATTTATATTAATATTTACTATCGTATTATACAATCATCCACAAGTGTCATGGTGTAGTACGTCCCTTATTTATTGGTACTTTGACTATGGGAGGACAGAAAGAGAAAGGTAATGTTTACCAAAGCACTCACCATCCTTCCTAGCTGCATTAGTCAGAAACATTTCTTGCCATCTTTTGACCAGTTCTAGACACTGAAGCCTTAAAAGTCTTTAATCCAGATTTATTGAACTGAGTTGAACCATTGAACAGCGAACTTAGTTCCAAGTTATTCTGAGTAGTGATCTTTTATCCTCTCAAACATTTACTTCAGTTCCCAAACTACTATTATGTAAAATAACAGGAAGTTGTTCAATCTGATTTAACATTACAGAAAAGCTATATGTACATTTTTTCATTTCACAATAGGGAATACTTTTGAAATTAACAGAAACACTGTGTCTTAAAATGAAACACACCAGAGACGTAAGCTGTAGAGACATTAGCAAAATTAGAACATCTGAACTGATTTTGAACTTAAAGTGAATTTTATTCTTACTATCTGAACCTCTACAATGAACCTTGAAGAGAACTTGCATTTTAAAGCACCCCTTATGACAATATGTCTGTAAGAATTGGCCTTTTTCTGTCTCTATAGCGCTGGACAGGCACAAAAAAGGACTGAAAGTAATAGAAGGTAGCAG
The DNA here is from genome assembly GCA_013400635.1 of Hypocryptadius cinnamomeus. Classification (NCBI taxonomy): domain Eukaryota; kingdom Metazoa; phylum Chordata; class Aves; order Passeriformes; family Zosteropidae; genus Hypocryptadius; species Hypocryptadius cinnamomeus. The sequence continues at coordinate 20,589 of VYZP01008201.1, read as the reverse complement.
TGACCAGTCTCATGTCATTCTGCAAAATCCTCAGAGAATTTACCTCTAAAGGTGAAGGTGTTGGTATGTGGCCCTGTGCCTCTCCCAGGAAGGCCACGCATGAGGATGGGAAACTTGGATGGGAAACAGAACCAAGAATTTATATTTTGGGTTCAGTAGACAAACAGGACCCGACAATTTTTTGCGTCCATCAAAACACTGCCACTGCAGCCAAGCTGCCACAGTGGCATCTTTGCCTTGATTTTTAGAGAAATGTAGGTGCTTTCAGAATTAACTTACATGCTCCAATAAAAAAATAAATCTCAAAATCATGTCAATAAGTGCATATTTGTGGTAACATTCTTTTTTTTCATAATGGCCACTTAAAATGTTTCCATGTTTTTTTCTGTAGTTAATGGATCACTTGAAGGCTGGTATTGAAGACATATGTGGACATTGGAGTCATTATCAACTGAGAGATAAGTAAGTATCTCTTATTGCAGTCTAATATAATAAAATAACTGATCTATCATGTAAAATACAGTAGGTAAATAGAAGAGGAAATCAAAATGCTGGGGTCATGTGCTGCATCTCTTTTTAGAAACTGAACTCCTGAGTAACCATTAACTCTTGAGAGTGCAATGCTCATACATTGCCTGCTGAATTGGATCTGCACAGGCAGAAAATAAGCCTTCAGAAAGAAAAACATAGCAAGGGAACTCATGCTGCAGACATCAGCCTGTGCATACATAGCCTTTGTATAAATCTGAGATCCCAGGAAACACTTTAACTCTGGATTTGGAACATAAGCTACACACAGTGTCAGTGCTTCACTGACTTTTGCTGTCAGCCTCCACAGCAAAAAGGATTCCTTGCTGGTAGTAGAGAATAATTAATAATTAGTCACCTGTCCTTACAGGTCTTTGCATTCAGTAATATCTAAAATAAGAGTGCTGAAGGGAGTGTTTGAATTTAAACAGCCAGTAGCATAAGCAGATACTCTCAAGCTAGTCTTTACTCAGGAATGCAGGGCCTGCATTGTCCCTTTCACAAGGAGGATGAGGTGGTTTTGTGAAGCTTTGAAGCTCTTCCAAGCTCTGCCCAGAAGAGGTAGATCTGCTGTTCCCTTTACCTTTTCCCTGAGGGAGTCCTGTGGACATGTTGGCCACCATCACAGCATGTGAAGGGAAGTAGGGAAAAGGCTGATTTTTCTTTCCGCCAAACATCTTACTATAATGCCGTGGGCTAAAAGTTATCCCTAGTTCTGCCTAGGCTTCTGTGCTGGAATTTTGTCTGACCTTTCAGCATCAGATTCCAGTAATCCAGCCAGGGATGTTTGCTGGGGCATGTGGCAAATCCTTCCAAGTTTCCCCCTATGGAAACCAGAAATTCAGTGGGGAAAGAGGATGACTAGACATCTAATTCTTGTCCCAGTGGGGAGTAATGATATAATGTACTAAGGTATACACAGAATCTAAATTGTCTTCCTGGCTCTGAGCACAGAGGTAGCTTTAGGACATCCATCTGCTGGGACCACACCACTGTCTGTGCAGTCAACAAATGGAACAAATCTCTGCTGGAGCAGTAAATCCATTGAAATAGCTGCATTTACACATATATGTGAGTAAATGCTATCCATTTGCCCATGTCTACCATGTCTGATAGCTCTGAAAAGAGAATTTTCCCTGAACTAGCCATAAATATAGTGTTTTGATTCATGGACAGATTCAAACAACACAGTGTCTGAGGACATTTAATATAAGAAGATTGTATTAAAAAGTATTCCCTAAACTTTTGTATGCAACTTTGAAGTTGTGTACAGAATTAATTACCTAAGCAATGACAATCCAGGAGGCTTTTTATTACACAGAAAAACAAAAAGAGCTGTAATCCCCGTGCAAATATTTGTGTACCTTCCTCTGCTATTAATGAATAAAAAACGGCCTTTGCTAAGGAAAAAAATATACAAACGCTGTAGTGCTTTTCCCAGCATTGTGGAGCACCTTACCTTGCTGTGGTAAACTGTTCCTTTGAAAGAAACAGAACTGTTGCTCTGCTGAAGATCTGCTGTTGTTCTGCTAAATGTCTGCCTGAAAGCATGTACCTGTTCCAAGGCACCCACACACATTCACATTCAAATTATGCCACACATTAGCAATATTTTACAATCTGCAGCATGCAAGCACATAGTATTTTGGGGTCCTTTCAATTTCTCTGTTATTCAGCATACAAAGAAATGTATTTTCTCTGCTCTAATTGTCAGGATTCAAAATTATCAGCAATGTAATGGGCCCTAACTACTGTAACTGCTGGGCCACTTAGAGCCTCATTGGTGGCTGGCTGAATAGGCCAGGATTACAGTAAGAGCAGCTGCTGCTGTTATGTCCTTCTACAATGCAACATTTGTACAAAAGCATGGAGACTGGCTGTATTCTTTTCTGACAAATGTGGCAGTGTAATATGCAAACATACACGCAGCCCTCTTTTTTGCTCTGATTGCAGCTTGTTTCTTTCTTTTGTCTAGCGGGCTCTGCAATCTCTGTGGACCAGCAGACTATGCCAAATATCCCCCTAAAGGTCTCTGCTCACCAGGCCTTCAGGAGTCCACAGGTGCCTCTAATTTGTATTCAGTTTCCACCACTGAATTGTAGATATATGCATTTGAATGAAGATCAGCTTGTACCACAGAAATGAAAACATATTTCCCTTTCTACACTTTGATTTTGGTATCTCTTTTGCAGATTTAAGAAGTTTGACAATAAGTATTTGAAGAAAATTTTAATTCGGGAACACCAGCCCAAATCCAGCCTTGTGTCATTGTACAAAAAGATGGAGATAAAATTGGCCATCGAGATGGCTGAGAGTGGCATGAAAATTTCAAAACCATCCACTACTTCTTTACAGTGAGTACCAACCTCCTGACCCTTTGCAGAGTAGGGACAGGAGGACAGGGACAAAAAAGAGGAAGTACCCAAGGTATTCCAAGACTTAATTGAAATGTAAGAAAAATACAGTTATGAAAAGAGAAGTTACAATTCGGTGTTCATCATATTTTCACTCAGAGAGTGGAAATTAAAATCACGGACATTTCCTGTCTCTTTTCCATGATGGGCAGTCCTGAAGAGGAATCATGAATCAGGTACAGAAGCCACTCTGGTTGCTTTAAATCACAGTAGTGGCTCAAGACAGATGTATTTGATAACTTACCTCGCCAGTGCGTTTTGTTAGTCCCTGCCAGGTGCTGAGAGACCTGCAGGATGGCTTAGCACACAGGTCCTGACTCCATTGTCCCAATCACAAATTTTTGCTGAGAGCAGATTTCTTTGTAGCATTTGCAATTTTTGCTCCTCCAGTTTACAATCCCTCAAACCACCTTGCTATATTTAGGAATTTCCAAAACAAACAAGCTTGTTCAATTAAACATTGAGAGCAGCCTGCCAAGAATGACTTGAGGATACTTGTGGTGGAAATGCTGGACATGAACTGTCAATGTGCACTCACAGACCAGAAAGAAAACCATATCCTGCATCAAAAGTAGCATGGCCAGCAGGTTGTGGGAGGGGATTCTCCCCTGCTACTCTGCTCTTGTGAGACCCTACAGTGCTGTGTCCAGCTCTGGGGTCCTCAGCACAGGAAAGACATGGATCTGTTAGAGAGGGTCCAGAGGAGTGCCACAAAGATGATCAGAAGCACCTATCCTTGGAGACAGAGAAGGCTCTGGGAACACTTTGCAGCTTTCCAGTACTTAAAGAGGGCTTACAAGAAAGATAGGGACAGACTTTTTAGTAGACCTGTAGCAGTAGGACTAGGAGAAGGCAGGTTCAGACGAGGTACAAGAACTTTTTTATGATGAGGGTGGTGAAACTCTGGAACAGGTTGCTATGGGAGATGGCAGATACCTCATCCCAGGAAACATTCAAGGTTGGGTGTGATGGGGCTCTGAGCAACCTGACAGAGTTGAGGATGTCCCTTGCTCATTGTGGGGGGGTTTGAACCAGATGCAAGGCATTCTATGATTCTATCAAAGAGTAACTCAGCATCAGACAGACCAGGGGACAAAACTGGTGGGATCTCCAGAGGGAACTAAGGGAACAGCCCTCTAGGAGAAAAGTTGCACAAATCTTCCATCCTGCATACTGTTATTGATATGCATGTATTTATGTGCCTTGCAACACACTGTCCAGAGCACAGGTACTGCTGCAGGCATTTGCCTCCATAATTTCTTTCCTGGGTTCTTGCTGACCTCTGTTTCTGCTGTTGCTTGCGATTTCCTGTTGCATCCTTAAACCACTCTCCGTTTTGCAGCAGCTCCTGGTAGGGCCCAGCATATTACCTTTTTTGAATGATGACCTCTCCCAATAACAGAAAATCCAAATAACAACTGGATATGAAATTAAAATCTTGCTTGAAGCTCTGGCTTAATTATGTCAAGATCAATCTGCTTTCTCGTACTGATGTCAGCATGCAGTGTAAGACCTGCATTCTCTCTAAATTTAGAGAGACCCTTTTCTCTCTAAATTATTCTTTGCTGAATGGATGATATTAAAAAAATGCATGTATGTCAGGCTCCTTTCTGTCTGCTGTAATCTCTTAACCATTCTGAGCCAAGAGAAAATGTGCAAGGCTGATGGACAATCTGTGGCAATCAAACCACATCCCTCTTCTTTTCCTGAGGGAGTGAGAAAATAAGACAAATCGCTCCAGCACAGTTCAGAATTTTTCTCCTGAGCTGAGAATTTAGATTGAAAAATATTCTTTAATAAACAGCTGATATGATGGACTAATTTTTGTCATCTCTACCCTGGCTATAATTGAATTTTGCTGTGCATCATCCTCTGATGAGAAAGCCTTTTTAAAAATGAAGTGTCAACTTCAAAAAAACACCCTGTGGCTCAAAACCATTATGATCTTGCAGGCTGTGAGAGCATTCTAGGAAAATACACGTTTCCCCACCTCTGTTCATTGATAAATGTCTGCTGTTGAGCAGTGCAGGAGACAGGATATCGAGCTAGTTGGTGGATCTTTGGTCTGACCCAATACAGCAGTTCTTGTCGTCTTTCCCCACAGCAATTAAATAAACCTGTGTAAAAGGTTTCTAAATGTATTTATAAATTGTCTGATTGCTGTCATTGATTCAGCATGTATCTAAAGTCCCTGTCTTCAGAAGATACAAAACTCTGGCCATAAACAAGAGAAGATTTGAAATAAAATTCCAATGTATGGCATGTAAATCATTATTAGCAGTGCCAGAGTAGTGAGAAAGCTCTCACTCACACTTCTGATCAGTTTTTGCAGCTTTTATGCACACAAGGAGATTTATTTTATAAGAATCAAAGCAGATGTCCAATGCTGTGAATTAGAGAATTACATTCATGCTGGTGTGATTCCTGCAGGTGGAGTGGGTGTCCAATTTACCGTAAGTATTTCCAGTGTGGATTGAGAAAATTTGCCCATGGATTGTGCAACAAAGAATCCACACTGGAATGAAAGCAGAGCATTAGGTTATGATATTTTGGAGAATATAAGCCTTATAAATAAGGATGGAAATGGCAAACGTGGAGTCTAGGAGATATTATCAAAACTGTGGGCTTATGGCTGGTTTTTGTAGGAAATATGACCATTAGAGAGAAAGATGGTTTGGTACTGAGTTTACTTAATGCTGGCTTCATATTGCTGCAATATTGACTTTGCTAAATCTTAGAATATATCAATACAGTACAGATCACAACCAACTGTTGTGTTGTCATTTGTGGTGGTACAGTTATGAGAAAGTGGTGCCCCAATAATGTTATTCATTCAGAGGACAAGTGAAGATTAAGGGAGAGTTTACAAAGTTCAAAATTTTAGATATAATATGAAAAAATAATATTACACAGATTGTGCAAGTATCAATATATTGAGTATCAATGTATCAAATATCAAGTATCTCCATATCTAAGGAAGAAAGAAATAATGTCATGGCAGTCATTACGGAGAGACAGTTTTCATGGCATATTATAACTTCTTTCTTCACAAATATAGATCCTGTGCTGTTCTTTGTTATAACATGTTGGAAGATTCAATAAGAACAAAAAAATTGTTTCTATAAGGATAACTTTATGGGTTTGGTGACATACTGAACGTGTTTGGGGTTTTTTGAAAGCCTTTTCTTAACGTACTGCAAAATATAAAAGCAATCTGTTCCTTGCTACCATATACGTGCATTGTTATCAGTTGGGTAGGTTAATTTCCAATCCCGTGAAAAGAATGACGGTTTTTTATTTGTGCTCCAGAACAATACAGATTATCTTCATGCTATTTTTTCTCTTGTTACTCCAGTTCAACTGAGACTCAAGCAGTTTTATTTATTCTATTTAATTCACTTTAAGAGCGAAATAATAAGATTTGAAATTACTTAGAACTGGATACTTCTGTGCTGGCATGTGGAGAAAGTCAGGTATGCAGCAGGAAAAGTAGAGATAATGTGATAATCTCCCCAGTGGAGTCAAGTTTTTCCCTGTTTGGATGCCTTCCCCTGTTTGTTCCCAACTGTAAGGTATAAAGACCCTGTGGACACATTTGGTGAAGCATAAAGCAGGGAGGCAGTTGTTCTCTGTGATGTCAAAGCCACCTGCAGCAACTATTCCAGTCCCATTTGCATTACACAAATGAGCCAAGCCTGTATTTTAGAGACCGATACTTAATGACAGTCCCCAGGTCTTGTGCTTGTGTATGTTTTCCCAGCTTTACCTAGGGTCTCCCTGTTGTCCAAAGGGACATCAGGGAGGGGCTGCTGACAGCAAGGAGTCTGGTTTCCCTGTGTGGAGGGCAGCCTACACGGGCTGTGCCCCAGTCTGAGACACACCACACCCACTAGAGAGTAAAGTCACAGTGCACCCAAGCCTGAAAAATTGGTAGCATCCCCAGATCCTCTCAGTGTATCTCTGAGAACTGAAAGCAAGTGAAAAAGGAACCAACCAACCAATGCACCCACCCACTCAGCCTGGAACTGGGTGGTGGTGAAGGTCTTTTATTCCCTAATGGTAAATAACTAACTTTGTTGTTATTGCAGTTGTTGAGAATTGATGAATGTTAATTAAATATTTGATGGGAAGGATTTATCAGGGACAAGATAAGATTTCTGGTCAAATCTAGAAAGGCAGTCCTTTTCTGTCACACTGACTTGCCAGCATCTCAGTGGCAGACTCATGGGTCGCTCATGCTTCAGTGAGGTCCTTGACCTGTTGCTTATCCCAGTCCTAGCTCTAATGCTACACCTTAACCTGTTGTTAATTTCCCTCTCTGTTTTTATTTCACAGAAAAAAAGTCAGGTCTTTGTTTTAGTCTGATGGCAGAATGCAAACACATTCCAAAACCTTGAAATATAGCAGGAATTAATTCTTCTATTCCAGGGGCTTTGGACAGGGGCCAGGGCACCAGGGATCTCTGCCTACTTCATGGTAAGAGGCAGTAAAATACAGAATCCAGGCAGTTCATGTTTGTTCTACAAGTTTTCAAGATGTTCATGGTAGATTATAGAACAAAACAATAGTAATATTGTTAAACTAGATGTAATTGCAAATTCCAACCTTTTTCCTATTTTTACATCATAATCACAGTTTAGCTTGAATTCATTGTCCTTTGCCATTAAAATTTTTAAATTTATCTTAGAGGAAGTGTGAGATGGATGCACACAAAACTCTGGCAATACTGTACATAGATCATAATTGATTTTTTAATTGCACAATTTACAGACAACACTTTAAGGGCATCACTTAGCTGAAAAACACCACTTGCAATCACTTTTTTTTTTTCTTTTTTTTTTAAGAGGCAAGAAAACAAAATGGAGAAAGGGAAAATTCAGAAACAAGAAGACAAACTCAGACTGATTCATCCTGGATGATCACTATCTATTTCCCTTTCGTTTCCTGGGAATTCACCCGAACACTAACTCTCACAGTGATTGACTGATGCAGTGAAACCTGATAACATTTCACAGCAGCCCTCCTCCACTGTTTTGCTAGTGAAAAAGCCAGGCAGCTACAAGTGACTGTGGGCTTGTTAAAGTTTTTTTATAGACACAAAGATGACTATCTTTAAGGTAGTTCTTTAATTTCAAATGGAGAAACAGGTTCAGTAGCAAGGAGACTCTATATGTTCTCACCACCACAGGGCAGGTCTCTCAGACTCCATAATTAAGATACTCTTTTGCTCTTTAAGGATTTTCTTCATTTTCTCAAAGGAGTAAAAACCAGTAAGATAGCAAGGCCCAGACTGCTAGACCATGCTGAGGTTTTTGTTCAGACAGAGTAGGAAACTTGCAGTGCTTTCCTGAGGTGGTTATGGCCTAATCTAATCCTTAAACAGGGACTTCCTTCTGGAGGTTTAAGAAAGAAGAGTTTCTGCTGCCAGCTGTGTGATAGCTTAGGGCCCAATTTGACTACCCACTATATGGATAAAACCAACGAAAGAGCAAAATTTTACCTTTTTTTATTCATCTTTGGATGATTTGCAGGTGTTGCTGATCACTGAAAGGCTCTACATGGCCTTCTTTTCTAGCACTAAAAATAGTCCAGGCATTATTTAATTGGATTAGTATTTAATCAGCTCATTAATATAATATTTAATTTCCCCTTTTATTTACAGGAGCGGTAGGAACCAGCGTGCACACAGGCTGTCCCCGGCAGAGGTGGAGGCCATGAGGGATGTCCTGGCACACAACCTGTACCAAGTGCGACAAAGGGTGTGTGTGTGAGCCGCCGCTGTTTGCCGACCCGCAGCCCTTGTTTGCCCTCGCCGTACCGCGGCCCCGGGGCACCTGCTGGGAGCTGCGAGCCCGCGGCAGACCGGGGAGGGCGAGGAGGGAAGAACCCCGGGCTTGGGCACTCATCGGGGTGGAATAAAGGAAAGCTGGGTTTGCGCTTTTTTTTTTTTTTTTTTTTTTTTTTTAAATCAGCTTTTCACCCTACCGGCAGGGCGAAAAGCCAGGGAAAA
>VYZP01008194.1:32297-56112 GCA_013400635.1 Hypocryptadius cinnamomeus | reverse complement strand
TTTTTTTTCCTAGTGGAAGGCAGGGGATTTACCAGGGAAAAAGGAAAAGGCTTTGCTTGTTATATTGTTTTTGCTATAGTTATTAAAAATCTTGGAGCTTTATTGTTACTATATTTGATAAAAAATAAACAGGAACATAAACCAGTAACCATCTGGAATGAAAAGTACCCTACAGCTTCTTAGAGGGAACATTATATCCTTCCTTGCATCCTTAGATACTGTCTAGAGCATAACTGGAGACACACCACATCTGTGTTATGTGCCACCATAATTCTTATTTTGGACAGAGCTTTTTCTCCATCCCTGCATTTCTCCTTCATCCCCAGGAATGAATCAGCCAGTGATGCCCTGTGAAGGCTGACCTAGAACAGAGGCTGGACAGAGTTAAAGAATAAAGTAGAAATTTATTAAAAGGACTCAATGGATCCACCTTGGGCAGCACAGGAGCCCAGCCAGGGCTGCACCCAAGATGAACCAAAATGGTCCCAAAATGCACGACCGGTCACGGGGTCTCTCACTTTTATATGTTCTGGTCCATTTGCATATTGGAGTTCATTGTCCAGTTATAGCTTTAGGTTATCAAGTCCCATTCTTCTTGTTTTTCTCTCTTCAGTCCCCATTGTCTGTACTCTTGGGCCTGAGATTTGGATGATTTGTCCTTGGTCCCCAGGTAGAGAAGGAATTGTTTTGTCTCCCTGCTCTGTGCAGAGAGCTCACTACCCCCAATATGAAGCTCAGAACTACACACTAAAGCAGCACGGAATCTGAAAAATACAAAAACTAAAACCTGAGGCATCACCAGCAGCAAACCCATCTGCACAAACTCATCCATGTGACAGGTCACCACTAAAATGGTTTCTGGCCTTCCCCTTGCTCCTGCACTCCCACCACACATCCCAGACCCCATCCCACCACTTGCACTGTAAGTCTGCCCTGCATCAATGGAGGTTTGCTTCACAAAAAGGATCCAGCATGCCCTGAGAGCTACTTGAAGCCATCTGAGTCTTACACACACCAGGTTTTCCATGCAGGCATGCTCTGGACAGCATTAGTGCAATGAAGGGCATTCCAGGGGGAGCAGAACCAGCTCCTGCAGCAGGAATCAGGATGAATTTTAAGTATCAGTGTGAAGACAGATTGTCTCCTCATCAGTCATAGCACTATAAATATTAATCTAATGTTGATTTAACAGGAATTTCTCCTGGTCTTGATCTGCAGTAGCAGCTCCCAGCATGCAGCTTCCAGCTACAGAAGCGCTCAAGAGTTCCTGAAGTTACATATTACAGGGACAGAGTATGATTTCCCAGGTTTGAGATTTCCTGATTAACACTGATCTGTAACACCTGTGTGGTCTCAGAGAGCTCTGTACTCACTGTGAGGACAACGCTTTTGGGACTTGCACGATCCCCTGAGCTCCAACACTACCACGACACTGAGGGTAGGATTACAGAAAAAACCTTCAGCAACACCCAAGGGGACAACAAACTATTTCATCTGCCTCTTTTCTTTCCTGTGTTGTCCATCCTTTTATATTTTTTCCCTTTTTTTCTTTCAACATGTAGGTGTTTTGGGTTTTTTTATTACCTTTGTGGTAAAGGGAAAAACAGATCTGTTATCTGTGAAGAATTTCATGTCAGAAATTCTATCCTAGGAAAACATCATGTAAGGCAATGAGGTGCTGTTATGAACCCCAATATTGGACAAATATAACCTTAACACCTCCTGTAGCCATCACACCAGCACTTGCAGCAGCCAGAAGGAGCATGAGGCTCTCCTGAGCTCAAAGCTGCACTCCCTGACCCCTTCCAGCAGGTGTGTGTCCTTTCACCTTCTCTCTCCAGAATAACCTGAATTAACAAGAACAGGAAATATTCTGGGTTTGACAAAGGGATCTGCACCCCAAGCCAACAACCTGTCTCCTGGCACTGTAGGGTGATACATCCAAAATCGATTTTGCAGCATAGAGTCCAAACCACTGAAACAAACATAAAAAGGCAAGAGTCAAGAAACTGGATTTAGAAAAAAAGCCTACACTCCATACAGGCCAAGAAAGCCTTAATGCTTCATGTTATACTTTAGAAAATCACTTTAGCCCAGGACTCACTTAGTGATTACTGCCCCATTTCAGGCCCAGATACCCAAGTGAAGCCCTGATGGAAGGTTTAGAAAAGACCTTTTAGCCACAGACAGGGAGATCAATCTGTTTAGTCCCAAAAGGGAGAGAGTGGGAGGCAACTTGATTACACTGTCTTCACATGGAGAAGATAACAGACTCTTAAAAGGGAGTCTTAATCCAGGAGAGCAGCTTAACAAAATGCTCCTGGCTAGAAGCTGAGTCCAGACCAGTTCCAATTAGAAACAAGACACTTAAAAAAAAGGAATTAAAAAAAGAAAAAAATAGTCACCTTTTTAAGTGGTTGTGACCACTGGGACAGTCCACTTGGAAAGGACAGTCTCCAAACCAAGACTGGATTCTTTCTGGTAGTTGCCCTTCTGTCACCCCTTGAAGAGCTCAAAAGGGAAACCCAGCCAGAATTTACCAAAATTTCACCTACCAGCTCCTTCTGAGCTTATCTAAGCCCTCAAAATAGCTCAATTAAAAAAAAAAATTAAAAAGATTAAATAATCCTTGCTAACAATGACAGTGCAGTTCTATTTAGGGCCACATTTACCTGGGCTTTAGCAGCATTTGTGCCTCCATCAAAGCTATCCTTGAAATGAAGAGACCACCCAAAAAAGCCAGTCCAATGCCTTTTCACTGTGTTAATACCTTATCCCAGCTGGTTCTTGCCAGCTGTCATTCCTTTTGGTGTATGTTTGAAGTGGAAAAGAAGCTGCCTTTTGCAAAAAAAAAAATACATTTACAGCCTGCTGCAATTCTGTCCTGCTCCCACCATGCCATAGGCAGGAAGGGCAAAAGGGGGTTAAATAAATGCATGTGCAATTGACAGACGTGTAATTCACTCCATTTATGACCATTCATAGAACCATAGCTTGGAAAAAACCTCTAAGATCATTGACTGACATGTTCACCACTAAACCTCGATCCTAAACACCACATCCACACCTTTTTTGAGCACTTCCAGGGATGCTTATTCCTTGAATAGCCTGTTCCAATACCTCACTATGCTTTCAGTGAAAATCTTTCCTAATATGCAGTCTAAATCTGCCCTGGCACAACTTGAGGCTGTTTCCTCTTGTCCTGTCACTTGTTACCTGGGAGTAGAGACCAACCCCCATCCTGGCTACAGCCTCACTTCAGGGAGCTGTAGAGACTGATGAGGTCTCTTCTCAGCCTCCTTTACTCCAGGCTGAGCCCACCCCCAGTTCCCTCACCTGCTCCTCGTGGGCCTTGTGCTCCAGAACCTTCACCCCTCATTTCTGCTGTTCGGTGGTGAGCACTGCTGGCATTCCTCATACCAGCATCACTCAGTACAGAGAGAGATGACACCACCACTCACAGGTCTGTGAAAGCTCTGTGTGACCCACAAGGGCTTCAGCAGGAACCAACAGAGCTGCATGGCTGTTCCTCCTGGCATGTTCCTCCTGTGTGCCAAAAAGAAAATTATGCCATGGGTTCCCAAAGAAATTAGATGTCTCAAAGAATCACAGAACTGTTTCAGCTGTAAGGAATTTTAAGACCACCTAGCTGCAACCCCCCTGCCATCAACAGGGACACCTTCCACTCTCCCAGGTTGCTCAGAGCCCCATCCAACCTGGCCTGGAACACTGCCAGGGATGGGGCAGCCACAGCTTCTCTGGGCAACCTGGGCAGGCAAATGGGCAAACAACTCCAAAAATATGAATGACAGGAGGACACAAGATACCAAATACAACGGTTTCCCTTTCTGCAAGGGTTTCAAAGAGCGCAGTTGGGTGGCCAACCAGCGTCAGATCCCATTAGTGATTCTGAAGCACAATGCTGTTTGATTTATTTATCAAAGCTTTTATTTTCAAAGGAGTTTAAAGGGAACTCGGTCATCTGGGAGGGGTGGGAGAGAGACACAGAAAGGTGAGTTCACATCTAGAAAGGCCTTTTGAAAATGTGAAGTTCCATGAAAGATTTCTTTAAGAAATCCCCAAAAGATTTCATTGAAGCAGTTACACACTTCTCTGCCCAACTCCTAGCAAGAAGCACAAACACCAAGGTGTAGAGGGATTTGTGTGCACATGCCACACCTGCAATCAAGGCAGAAGACTTTATCCATGGAGAACTTTCCTGTGGTTTTAACCTGGCAGCCCTTCCTTGCTTGCTCCTCTGTCTTTTCAGGGGAGAGCACGTAGCTACATGAAGGGGAGGAAACAACTTTAAATATCACACCATAGTTTGGAAAACACAAAGCACAATTTTCCACCCCAGGTAGCTTCTACTGGCAAACACTTCCCCAGGAGTTTGTGGAGAAGAGCCACAGGTTACAGCAGCCACCCTCAGCGAGGAAGGGACCCTGCTGTCACTTGGTCCCTGCACTGGAGCCCCATTCCTCTTCTCGGCTGCAGGGAACTTCTCCAGCAGAGCTGCAGCTGCTAAAATAACCATGGGATGAAGCCTTTTGTATTCTGAACGATTTGCTGCCCTCTGTAGTCCAAGCTGAGCTTTATTCAATCCACGGCAGGAACGCTGCTGCTTTTAGCTGAATTTCTCCAGCAGCCCTTGGAAGTGAGAGCCCAGGGTGGCGTGAGAAAAAGGTGATGGGTCCAACTGGACAAGCAGCAAAGTCACTCTGCCAAGAGTGAATCTTCACCGAGGCAGTCATCCCAAGGATTTCCCATCCTCAAGGAAGCCCTGCCTAAGAGTCAATCACCAAACTTCACCACCCTGCAGTTAGAAAGGGGACAGGCATGGCTGAAGGCAATGCCTGTCTTGCTGTTCCTGGTGGCTCTGCTGTGTCTCCAAGCTACAGGAGCTCAGAGCTAGAATAGAAATCTGCAAACTCTGGGTGAAGCTGAAAAAAACCACCCCACTACAGTCTGAGCAGAGAGCCCTGGACAGGCCCAACTCTTCAGCGCACTGTAACACACCTGCAGATAAAATATTTCACTTGTCAAGCTCCTGCTGCCCAACTGCACCTTTCAGTCCAGAGATTTAAGCAGGAAAAGGGAGCCCAGCCCATTGCCAGGCTCTGCAGAAAGCTGATCCCAAGGGGATCAAGAAGGTCTTGGGTTTGGGGACCAGAGGGGCTGAGCCTCAGGGAACCACTATCCAGCTCAGAAATAGATGTCTGGGAGTAAATTCAGGAGATCAAGGACCTCTTAATCTCCAATTACACTAGTATTTAATTTATGAAAGAGGGAACATGGCACAAAATAAGCTAAAGCTTTATTTTCACAGCCCTGCTATCCTGAAAAAAAAATTCCCCCTTCCCTCCCAACTCACTGCCTTTATTAGAACTAACCACAAAGCTTCCAACAGGGAAAAAAAAAGCGCTTTCACTGCAAACTGGTGAAGTTTACAGAAGATTTCTCCCAAAAGAAAACAGATTCTGCTTTTCAGCCTTCCCCAATTATGCTGGCACAACACATCTCTCCAAGTGACAGGTGCTCTGGGTTTAGTGTAACCTAAATAGAGCCTGCAGGCAGATGCAGCCCTCCAGTGGTGAAGAGGAAGACAGGCAGATAGGCATTTTGTGTGTGCGTGTGCATAGAGACAGTTATTGTAATGAGCAAAGAATTCTTCTCTCTCTTGGTGGCCTTTGGGGGTGCCAATGCACAGAAAACTGCAAATCCAGACCCAGCTCAAGACGTCACTGCCAATTCACCCTATTTTCATTGCATCACCTTTGCAATGAAACAGAGCCAAAGTTGATGGTCAGACAACAGATCTGGGGCACCTTGGTCATCTAGGGGTCAGGGAAGGTCATCATTCCCTTCCTGCAGGGTCAAATTCTTACCTGCACAATTTAGGGATCATTGGTTCTTCTTCAAGAAGTGAAGGGGAGGGAGAGCAAGAGCCCAGAAAAGACAACTTCACTCACACCTTTTGGCTCTGGCCACTGCTGTTTTACTTGATGTGAGCCCCTGGGCAGAGCCTGGGTCACACTCCATTCCATCTTCTAACCACCAGAGCAAGAAGGGAGTTAACCCTTGTAAATTAGAGCAGCTCCTTGCATTTTGTCCTGCTCACACAGAATCTCTGCAGAGCTCAGCAAACAGCACACAAGTTACAGCTTCTTGAGAGAGCAGAGGAGAGAGATGACACCAATCTAGCAAGATGTGGACACTCTCTGGTGCCAAAAGCTAAGGGAAAACTCAGGATGATGTTGCAAAGAGGTACAGAGACAGCCTTGTTTGGGGGTGGCCTGTCCGTGGGCAACAGGATCCTTTGAGCCCCGACCCAGCCAGCACCCATCACTGCACCCTCACCGGAGCTCCCCTCAGCTGCTCTGCCTGCCTGATTTCCACGCAGCTCCACGATAGCAATTTTCCAGCGATCCTCCAATGTAGCAGTGCCATCTTCAGGCACAAAACCTGCCCTGCACTGCTGGGGGAACAGCGAGCTGCCCGGGGAGGAAGGGACCAGGTGCCCCGGAGGGCAGGCTCAGTCCCCAGGGTACCAGCATTTGATTTACTATAGCCCTGTGCTATCTGCAGCTTGCCCTCACTTCCCAGGTGATCCCAGCCTTGAGAACTGCAAATGCAAGGTCCGTGTGGGCTTTTTCAGCCTCATGACAACTCTCCCTTCCACCATTGATTTTTTTATCCCACGTGGAACCAACCAGAGCGGACTCCTCTGAGCCAGTCCATCAGCCCCGGTCATGTCTTCACTCAGACCCATCTCCCAGAACACAAACTGCCAGGTAAAACAATCCCAGGAGAAGAGGAACTCCTTGGCAGCAAGTGCAAGACTTTTGGGAATTGAGAACTTCCAGCCCAGGTTTTTGTCCTAATTCAGGTGCTCCTAAAGCAGCCTCTGCATTCTGCACCTGTCTGAGCAGCAGCCAGACAATCTCTGGCTCTCCTCCAGGGCAGACTTGTCTTCACCACAGCTATCTGCAGATAGACCTGTGCTCCTTAGCCTTAGACACAAAATTTTGCAGAAAATAGCTATTTACACTAATTCTGTAAGCCAGTGACCCATCTCATTGGGATCATCAGGAGCAGCACTCTGATTCCATCATCCAAAGGTGGGATGTCCCATGGTGGGATATCACACTCTACACCTGGCCATGCAGGACCTGCATTAATACTTGCTAACACAGTGCAGGACCTTATGGCACTGTCACACTGGCTGCATTCACAGAGTCCCACCCTGCAGTTCCATCTACCTACAAAATCTCCGTGTCAATGTGGATAATACAACATTGAGATGCGACCCCTGCCTTCACCAGAGCTCTGGGAGAGACCTTGTCTGCCTGGGGCATGGTGCATCCAGCCTTTTGGAATGCTTTCTGTGCATGGGATTGATGATCCAAAACTCCTGTGGCTACCCCCAGCACCCCAGCAAGAGCTGTGGGCTTGTCAGGTGCCCAGACTGTGCTGGGCTGCCCTACCTTGGCACTGCCAGCCCAGATTCATGGAGCAGCTGGCACAGAACCCAGAGGACCCTGTAATGGGATGGTCTCAGCACACCTGAAATGTCTGCATGGCCCTGAGCCTCAAACACAGGAGAGCAATTACAGCTTCCCCACTATGAACAAGGGATTCTGGCACCTTACAGGGAAAAAGACCTTTTCCTTTCCAGCCATCCTTCCCCTCCCCTGACAGCAGATGTTACACACAAACCTCCTTGCAGCAAATTGGCATTGATTTCCACTGAGCAGTTTATGTCACAAAAAAAGACTCCTTCAACCAGTAAGAGCTGCAATTTGGCACCACTCAGCCTAACTGGGGACAATTTCCCATCAGTGGCACATCAGCCTGCAGGCAGAGCAGAGCCCTCCACAGGACCAGGAGAGCTGGGAGGCTGCAGGGCTCTGCTCAGCATTCTGCAGCCAAGAGCACAAAGCATCACCTGGTTTGGCCATCAGCCCTGCTTATCTTGGGGCCTGAATTAATTAAGCCCTGAAATGCACCGAGGGTGGGATGTAATGAGGAGTTACAGCTCCCAGCTGGGTTCCCTGGGTCCTGTGCCAGCTGATCCACGGATCTGGGCTGGCAGTGCCAGGGTAGGGCAGCCCAGCAGCTACTTCAATTCAAAGTGCCTGTAAAAAGCTAAGAAGATAATACAGCTGAGTGCAGAGCAAGCCCACAATAGTCTGGCCGTGGTATTTTCATCAGCTCCTTAAGCAGCAGAGGAATTGGCATAGAGGACCCCACCCTAAGCCTGCAGCTGAATTTGTGGCAAGATGATCCACACGACCTTGAAAAGATCCATAGTGTGAAAGTGTTTGCCTGTGTTGGACAACTCAGTGCCTCTGTTCTGGGAGGTAGGAAGCTGCTCCAATGCCTTTTGTTTCCACACCAAGGCAGCTCTCCCCACAACTGGGCCAAGGAAGCCTCAGCATACCTTACCTGTGTGGTGAATCCTCAGGGGTGGCAGCTCCTACCAAGAGATGGCCACAGTTGAGATGGCCATGATACACAGAGTATCACCACACCATTTCAGAAAGCTTCAACCCACACAGAGCAACACCATAATGCCTCAGAAAGCTTCAAGCATCTGCCCTTCTTGCCCTTTAGCCCACCCTTTTACCCCCCTCATGCTCATGCATTGCCCCCGTGTGCCCTCTGCTCCCTTTGGTGGTTGCTCAGTGCCCCTGGGCACTCCATGGCTCATTGCTGTCAGTGCTGCTCACCTGCTGCTCACAGCTGTGCCATTGGGGATGAGGGTCAGCCACAGTCCCACTCCCAGTTACCACAAACTCTGTACCTACATCCAGGAGGAATTTTGGACATTTGACTATATTTCTCTATGCCAGAGACCCTTGGTCATTCATACAAAAGCAGGTTAAAACTGCAGACATGCAGCAAGCTCATTCCTCTAAATCATGCACATCCCCAGGCCAAGATACTGCTTTTGGTTAAAAAGAAGAGTGGTTCAGAGACAGGTAAAGGATTGTGTCTGATCAGGAACACCCCAGGATTTGAGTGGTGGCTGCTGATTCTGGCAATACCACATTTACATGAGGCATGCAGGGGGCTCAGGATCAGTGGTTTCAGAGCTGTCCTCAGGTTGAAACATCCAGATGTTGTCTCTTGATGCAACAGCTTCAGGGGAGGTAACTGGTGTGCAGCTGTGCCTTTGCCACCTGGTTGGGATGTTCAGTCTTTACAAAACTGGGACATGCAGCCCAGGTGGTACCCAAGTCCTGGCTGGACATGGGGGCTGAGGCACCTGGCCCTGGAAGGTGTTTCCTTGTCACTGCCTCAAGAGGCTCCTGCCTTGAGTATTGAAGAGACCCTTTTCAGTATCTCTTCAATATGTTCAGTGTTTCACTTCAGCTTCTCGAAGAAAAGAATTCTAAAGAAAATTCCTGAGGGTAAGGAAGATGGTGATCTTTCTGTCATAATCAGGATTTTTAGTAAAAAAATCCCATTTTTCTGAAAGGTTCCAAAAGCTGACTATTTTAACTTTGACCCTTTGACAGCATCTGGGAGATGCCCTGCAGAACATCATTACAAAAATGGCTCCTTGCAGATTTTGAAATAAAATACATAAACAAGGAAAAGAAGAAGGGTCTTGCAAATCCAGAGGCAAGTTGGGATGCAAACAATGGCATCAGGGCAGGAGAAGTGAATGACAGAGGAGTTACCCCGGGTTCGTTCTCTGATCCAGGCCCTTCGAAGAATCTGTGTGTCCTAGGGTGAGGTTACAATGCTTGTATGCCCAATTGTGTGTTCTGTTAATGCTGGATATTATGTTCTGTGCCTTCAAGACTGGTTCTGAAGAGCAAGGTTTGTTTTGGTTTGTTATCAGCCTGCTCCCCCACGGCTGGCGGGACAAAGAGATGGGGCAGTACATAGTGTGGCTTTTGCTTCTTGCTTCTGCTTGTTAATTAGTTTAACTAAGCAGTCCAAATTTTTCCCTGGACTGTTTTTTTCCTTTCTCTTTCTTGGAACCACTCGAGCCTGCTCCAGACTGGGACCTGGAAACACCAGGAGTTTGCATTGTGTGGGCCTGCAGCAGCAATCCCCAGCACCGGAGGGAGCGACAACAGAGCGACCATTCCCAGGAAAGACTTTCTGAATTTGTCATCCTTTCAGATTGGTGAAAGAGTGTTGTTATCTGGTATTGTTCATTTTGTGTGCTGGGGGTGTTTTGCCTGTTAAATAAACAGATTTTTTCCACTTCTCTCAGAGGAGTCTTTCCCGAACCGGTAGGGGGGAGGGGCCGTGTGGGTTTGCTTTCTGGGGGGGCCTCTGGGAGGTTTTCTCCCAGATGTGCCCTAATCCAGGACACTATGGTTAAAAGTCTTTTAGGGGATTGATGGAGTTAGAAGTTTTTCTTTAGAAACATTACATGTTAACTTGTGAACCAAACAACATACAATCAACAAGAGTCCATCTGGTTCAATAGAAATAGATCTTTATTAATAACATGCACATCATACGTATATTTAAAATACATATACATTTTTTCTACTATTCACTTTAGAAAACAATTTCATAAAAACCTTCAGTCAGGTCCCAGGTAATTTTAAACATTAAAAAGCTTTTTTTTTTCTTTCTTACAGAACTATTCCAATTATTTGGTGTATAATCACCATGTATTTAACATAATGCAGGCTCATGCATTTCAATAGAAATAGGTGTTCCCTTCTCTGCTTTGTCAATTGTGTCAAATATATGATGATATACTTGACAACACCTGCCACAGTTGCTATATGCAGCTGATTCCCTCCTGGGAGCATTCTACAGGTGGTGTTTAAAATCTGGAGAAAACTTTTTTACAACTTTCTGAGTTCCTGCAAGAGGCTCCTGGCGCGGCAGGTGGCCCAGAGCCCAGCTGTGGCAGAAACCAGACAAACAGAATTTCATGAATGTCAGAGTGGAAAGCAATCTGAAAAAAGAAAAGAGGGAATTGGCAAATCCCCTCCGTGTTCATGGCAAACTGAGGTCAGGGTTGGGTTTCCCAAGGTCCTGCCAAGTACCAAATCAGATCTGGAGAGAGTGCACAGCGATACCAGCGATAGACGGTTTGCGGATTTACAGAACATTTACAAAGGCTCGTACGAGGATGGGACTTTAAGGCACAATAGTCCATATACTCAACACATTCATTGGAAAACAGAAGTTCAATTTACAGTGCAAGAGAGATGTGTTGAAGAGCTGAAGTGGCAGCTCGGGGGTCACCGATAACGCGGCGGTTGAGGGGGATCTGGCAGCCCCAGCCCCGCACAAGCTCGTGCACATGCTGAGCTTCAAGCACACGAGGAGCCTCTCAGGCTCCAGCAACAGGCTCTGAGGGAGGAAATCGGGTGATAACCCAAGCGTTTACAGGGTCAGGGCCCTAATGTCACAGAATCATGGAATCATGGAATGGTTTGAGTTGGAAGAGACCTTAAAGACCGTCTGGTTCCAACCCTCCTGCCGTGGGTGGGGACACCTGCACTAGGGCAGGTGGCTCAAACTCAGTGTTGGGGTTCTGCACCAGACCCCACCCACACCCACACTGTGGCCCCCACAAAGACACCCCTGTTCACCCTTCACCAGCATGTCCAGCCAGAAAAGCAGCACAAAGAAAACTCAACTCATAGAAACACTAACTACAGCCAAGCGTGCTGCTATGCCCGGGTGAAAATGAAATGTCCTAAGCCAGTCATTTTCTAAATGATCAGCTCTCCTCACCAAGTCTGTCCTTGTTACCCAGCTCATCTATATTCTCTCTGATGAATATTCTATCTCCAAGGCAACTGAGTCAAAGGGAAGCAAGGACTTTCTTTACATCCAGTGCAAACATAGCCCATACGTAGGAGTTCCTAATGCAGTCATAATAGAACATATATATATATATATATAAATCTATCTCACTGAAAGTTGACCACCTACAGACAGATTCTCACATCAGAAGCCAGAAGAGCTGAACTGTAGCTACAAACCAAAAAAAGAAAAATCACTGTATGTAGCTGTATTAAAATGCTGCTACCCAGTAACTTGGCAACTAAATGTTAAAATCAATGTAAGTATATAATTCAAAAGGTGTCAAATATTTTGGGAGTCACTTGCAATGTTATTGCACATTTGTACTTCTTTATCACCCCATAAACTATTTTTAAGCGCTCAAATCAAAATTTTCAGACCCACTTTTCAGCAGCACCAATCACTGGGCAAAGCAGAAGGCAGTAAAAACTGAAGCAGACTTAAAGCATATAGAATAGTGAACCTTTGATTCAATTCCATATCAAACAGTCAACCATAAAAAACTCAATTTGTTCTCTAGAAAGAAATAATCCATTTTTGAAAGAAATAATCCTGGAGCAAGTGGAAATTAAAAAAAGAGACAATGTGTTTTCTTCAAGAAAACAGCACATGAGAAAAACACGAGTAAATTATCGTCCTCTTTCCTAGGTAGCCCAAGGAGTTTTGTGACCTGATGCAGATTTTTGTGTTATATCTGTTCAGTTATCACAACACCTTCACAGAGAAGCTTTCAATAGGCAAGAGAGTACCTTCCTCTTTCAGCAGGCAAAGAGCCTCTTCAGAGGTGAATCTGACAGGGCCAATGGTTTTTTGTTCAGGTGAGGTTAAAGACTTTGATCCTACTGAGCTTTTTCATTTCATTGAAACGTTTCTAATTTTAAGTTAAAAGATTTGTTTATTCAAGCCAGAACCACCCTATGAATATAAAAAGTCAGTCAGCGAGAGAAAAGAAGCATTTAAGCATTTCCTGTACATGTTAGATCGTTATGAAATCAAGTGAAAATGGACACAAAGAGAAAAAAAAATGCATCAATCAAACCACTGCAGAGTGGAAAATTACATGGTTTGAAAAATCAGAAGACAGGAGCAATTTTCCTTCACCATTCCCCCAGCCCTGGGGTGGCACGAGGCGTTCCTGGTGCCGCAGGGGCCAGAGAGCTCCTGGGGAATAATGGCATCTCTGACAACAGCAAATGGGCTTCTCTGCCAGCTCTTACTGGTCATACTGGGGCTGTCCTGCACACCTGATCAGCAACCTGGGCTCTCCCAGCCCCCTGTTGAAGTAGGCATGGCCCCTTTCCACTGGAAATTTCTCAAACCATATTGAAACCGTTTCTCAAATCATGCAACTGGATCAGCTGCGTGATTTTGGGCTGGTGCAAGCCCAGGGACAGCAAGAATCAAGCCATGCACAGCCAGGAAGCTCTGAGGCTGAACAGCACTGGCTGAGGATTGAAAGACACCCTTTTCTAAGAGATACTTATGACTTGTCTCAAAGCAAAAACAGAGATCTGAACATTCATCATGACTAGCAGCACCTCCCAAACAGCACTGCCCTGTTTTTTCAGCCTTCCCACAGTATCTGAGATGTTTATATTCTCCAGTTTGCAGGTTATCCTTGCTCTGAATTACACTGCTGAAGTTAATTTTTTTTTAAAGTAAAAAAAAATATCTGGATTTTACTGCTTCCTTCTGTCTCCTAAACCTGTACTGACTTCTAACTACTGATACCAGAGTTAACTTTGTTCTTAACACCTTTTTGCTTTTGCCTTTCTGTCTTTTCTCCAGCACTAACACGTGCCTGGGAGCTGTGACGATATGTGTGACACACAGGACCAGGGTGCTCTGAGCAGAGTGACAGGAGGAATCTGACACAAAAAGCACATTCCTGGCAAGCCACAAGGTATTTGTTCACACTATATAATGCTTCAGAAATAGCATCAGCCACATCTGCAAGAGCAAAGCCTTTCAAAACAAATAAAAAATGAGGTTCTTAGATACATATGTATATATATATGTATATATATATATCTGCCTCCAGCTGAGTGTGCACTATTATTTACTTTGTTTTAAAGCTTTAAAGTGGTGATAGCCAGCGAGGCAAAGCCAACAGACCTGTAGGACTTTGACAGGCTTTGAACCATCCTGTGTATTTGTTCAGCAGTTCTGGGATGCAGGTCCCTGACAGCTAATTTACAGGCTCATTAATCACATTCCCCCAGATTTTAGTGCAATCTCTGCTTCTGGCCCCATTGCTGGAGCATCATCTTTTCCCTTATGTTACTCTTTGGTATTTTCATAACGTAGCTTTGGCAGCTATGAAACTTTCCACTTGTAGTCATTCTGTTTGCTGAACATCCCACATGCCACAGCTTGTGAAATATATATATTTACATATTTTAAAGTTAATTCCCAGATTGAAGTTAGACATTTCACTTAACCTGAAACATTATTACTAATGCTGAGCAGTTTTATCAGGAGAGCCTCTGAGGTCTTACCATCATCTGTCAGACACATTCATTCTCTATCTACGAGAGTTATCATTGTTTTCTGCCTTTTATAGTCCACATAAAAAGAAATTGCTGTCTATTCCCTAGCACCAGTGTGAACCTCGGGCCAAACAGCAAATTAGCATGCAAAGAAGTATTCAGGGAAACAGCTAGGGGAAGAGGCAAATGAAGTTAAGGGAACACTGATGATGGGCTGAAGAAACAATCTTTCCTGTGAGTCATTCTGGTTTGCATTAAAATAGCAAAGTAGATACCAGCTAAGAGATAATATAAGTAAAAAGTGAATGCAATTATTTTTAAAAAAAACCAACCCACAAACCCTTGCAAATCTCAGTATAGAGTGTCTGTAAGTAGCAAACGAGTTCAGTCTCTGAAAATCCTAAGCTAAAGACTGATTCCTTTGGCACTGACTCCTTCATGGTCAAAGCAATTCTCAAAGAAACTTTCTGTCTATACTTTTACAGCAGATAACTTGTGTTCTACTCCTCACTGTTAGACTACTCCACTGCCTCGGGGGCTCCCCTTGCACCGGGGACGGCGTAATTTAACTGCAAAAGTGATTTGGAGCATCTGTATCTACACACAGGTAACTTTAAGTGCAGCTTTGTTTCTACAAACCGCCTTGCACGCAGTCTCTGCAGGTTTAGGACCTCTGTATTGCACCTCTCTGTGTGTACAGCAGGGTGCTTCACTCCGGGGGTTAACAGCAGGGGCTGCAGAGCATTATCCAAAGCACCTTCCACTCAGCTCCCGCCGCCTCCGCCTCCGATCGCAAACACATCTGCAATTAGTGCCTCACCTCAACACCTCAACAAGCAGTCCAAGCATTCAGAAACAAACATCAGTGGGTCTAACAGCTACTTTAATTCATTTTATAAATAAGCAACTGAGAATTTTGCTCCAGGTGGCTGCCCGTGTAGCCCATCCCGTAGACGGCGCTCTCTGCAGAGTAAGGCACGATGCGATACGAGTGCAGCTCTTCATAATAGAGCGACTGGGAACAGCACTCCTGCACCATCAGCTTCAGCCGTTTTCGTGCGTCAGAGTAGGCAGTCCTATAGCACGGAGCCTCTTTAAAGTATTCATAGCTCTCCCTCTCTGTCTCTAGGTGGATCTTCCTCAACAGATTGTTAATTAATACAGACCTACGGAGATAGGCTTCGGGGTCGTCCAGGAAGCGGAGTTTCTGGAGAGACAGTTTTAGGATACAAGTCCGGTCCTCTGGTAGTATCAGGTGCTGGGGAGTAAATGGATGGGTCTTTAGCATCAAGGGATGAAACTAGGGGGAGGGTGGGGTCTGGAGCGAGGGAGATACTCACTTTTGGACAATACTCATGGTAATCTTGATGTAAATGTTCTTCTTCTGCATATTTTCTCTTAAAGTAAGCTACTTTCGACGTCGTTAATGTCTTTGGTAGGCCCCGATCAGATCAGCTCTGCACAAAAGAGGAAAAAGAAAGTCAGTATTGGCCAGGGTGGCTGCAGCATCACAGTCTGGAGTGTGGAGGGCAAGGAGGGATCCAGAGGGGGAGTGCAGCCAGGACAACACTCAGCCTCAGCCTGCAGCCCTCAACCTGCTGGAATAACAGTTGAGAGGCTGGCAAATGTGAAGCTGTCTCTGAAACAGCCACCCTGAGGCTTGCCAGCACAGCCAGCCCCTCTCCCCTCTCTGGAGTGACCACCACAGCACCAGGCACAGGCAGGGTCTCCTGGTCCTAGAGCTGAGTGGGTGTCAGGGCCAGCCACAGCCCCACAGAGCAGGCAGGAAATGCCCTAGATGGGAATGTCACCATGCCCCGCAGCAGGGACCAGGACGGGGCCACCTGTGTGCAGGACAGGACCCTGTGCCTTGCTGCGGGGTGTGTGGGCCGAGGATTGGGTTTTGATTTCCATCCATCCTGCACGGAGCTCCGTGGCTTTCCTGGAAAACCAGTGCAGAGTGCATTCACTAGATGGTAGTGTTGCCTCAGAAGAGCAGGAGAGCCCCAGTTCAGTGGGAGGGTGACGGAGTGGGTTTGTTCTCGGGGTGGCTTCAGTTTTTCAGAGCACAGAGGACGGAGGCTCAACATTTGGGATAAGGAAAGGAATTATTGGGCTTTTGTCCTGTGGCAAGAGCCCAGGGGAGGTCTGTTCCTCCAGAGCTGAGCCCTGCAGAGGAGCAGGGCTCTCTGGGCTGCCTGATCTGAGCTTGCTTATCTCCCTGGAAAGGTGATATGGTGCTAATTCAGCATCTCAATGGGGTCCATAATTCCAGTGGCACTCAGCCTGGTGAGCACTGGGTCCCTGTGAGAGCCAGGACTGGGTTTTGCTTGGCTATTCACCAGAAAACACGAGGAGCCCTGTGCATTTCTGGGAAGCACAATCTCCTCCCAAACCCTCCTTTTTATAGGACATTTCTTTATCTGCTTTTAAATGTACTTAAAAAAAAAAAAAAAAAAAAACAAGAACAACAACAACCAAAAAAAAAAAAAACCCACAAAAAATCACCCGAACTTTCTTATACTGATGTCTAAAGGCAATCCAGGGGAAGAAAGTATCCAGAGACACTTCACAGAATAACTCAAATTCAGGTCCTATGGAAAATATTTTCTTCTCTAAATTGGGATCTCCTTATGGGAGCATTTGAAACTTAGATTTTATGAAGAAATAAAGGATTTGGTTCCCTGACACAAATGAAAAGCAATAATGTATTGCACAGCCAGAACACAGACCTCATGTTGCTGGAAGGATCCTTCCATGGGGCATGAGGGGCTCCTTGAGCCTCAGCTGCTGCTGGGGGTGATGAGATACCCACACAACCATTCCAGGCACTGACAGCATCTCTTCTTCACTGGCAGGAAGGAGCAATGTGTCCTCCCTTCCTTCCTCTACATCAAAAACCCACAAGAAGGGGCTGAAGAAGAAATCCCTTCAGTAAGAGGATTCTTGCATTTTCTCACTGAATTTTAAGTCTGTGAGGATGGAGGTTTTTCTTGAAGGATTCTGTAGGTCTGTGCAGAAAACTGACAGGTGGAGTAACACCCCATTTGGAGTCAAGACCCCTCAGCCCTGCTCTGGGACCCATCAGGACATGGACTGCACTTCAGAGCAGCATTTCCCCAGGAGAGGGACTATTGCTCTTACAGTGGGACAACACTGCCAAGGCTGTCAAGGTTCTAGTTTTCCTGGACCATCACACACATCAGAGATGCTCCCAGCACCCACCTCAGCTCTCAAGGGCAAGGGCAGGGCTGTGGTCTTCACCACTCCACTGGCATTGAGTAGCTGCAAACACAGGTTTAAATTCATGTGCAGCAACCTTGTCTGCTTGCAGGCTTCATTCCAATATTTGAGTTACACCAGAGCCTGGGCAGCCTGGATATTTAATTACTCTGATACCGTGTTCTCCTAGGTGGAAACCCCACTGTGCTGTGTTATCTGAGCACAACAACAAATGCATTTATCTCCCAGTGCCATGGGATGGGAGAACATTACAGTTTTCCTCACACTGCTCTGAGGAAGACAAAGGTACAGACAGATGAAGTGACATTCCCATAGCCACCCAGGTTGTCAGGGCTGGGAAAGGAGCCAAAGCCAGCACACAGGTAGATCCCTTCCCTCAAACCAAGCCTCTAAGTGCTAAAACATGCTCCCTAGTGCTTTTCAGGGAAAAGGCTGGAAGCACAGCCCTATCACTGCCTGTGTGCGAAGGAAGCAGAAAATCACCCTGAGAGCAGGGGCAGCACAGACAACCACAGCATGCAGAGCATCTCAGCTCAGTTCTGCAGCTCCCCCAGCTCCATGCAAAACTCTCCCTTGCTGCTCCAGGCCATGGGAATTCTGCTCCCTGCCCCAGAGATGGAGGGTGACTGAAATTCAGCATCCCCTGAGCACAGGTGGTGCTGGAGACATCAGGGAGCCAGGACAAGGGAAGGAGCACTGGCAGCCTGTGGCTGGGAGGGAAGAAGGGCTGTGGTTTTGCACATACCACGGGCTGGAGGCTGGTGCTGGCTGGCAGGAGCAGACAGAAAAATTGTATTTTGCTGAGG
Organism: Hypocryptadius cinnamomeus; assembly: GCA_013400635.1. Lineage (NCBI taxonomy): Eukaryota > Metazoa > Chordata > Aves > Passeriformes > Zosteropidae > Hypocryptadius > Hypocryptadius cinnamomeus. Next base: position 37,778 of record VYZP01008194.1, on the reverse strand, counting down.
GACATGCATGGCCATCCTGGCAGTGGGTTCATTGAGCACTCAGCTGGCATCCCCTTTCTGGGGTTATGTTCAGCACCAGCCTGGGACTTACCCTTTGTTGGCTGAATTTAGGTTCCTAAAGACCTTACATCAGCAAAAGCAGCAAAGTTGTCACAACCCACTCACCCCTACCCCCATAACTTAGTGTAGGAGCAAGGAAGGGAAACAACGACCAAGAAAACACCAAGAGCATCTCTAGGCTGTAAATTCGACTTGAAATGTGTTCCCAGTTTTAAATGAAAGACTACATTTGAGGAGCAAAGTCGCCCCAAGCTGCTCAACACCACACCATCTGCCAGCAAATCCCAGAGCTTGGAGCACCCATTTCCCCAGCTCAGCACCTCCCAGGGGCTGTCACAGGTGCCTCAGCTCCCCGGGAGGGAAGGGGTGCTGCCTGCACACCTGCAGGGTGAGACAGTGAGCTGAAGGCACTCAAGTCCCATCCCAGGGCTGCTCAAGAGAAATTCAGGGTCTGCTCTTGCGATCAGTGCAGCTGCCATCCCATCACCACTCATTTCGTCACCATCATCTTTTGTGGCTGCTGCTGGTGCCCACACATCTGTCTGCAGGTTCAGGGGAATGAGAGCACGAACTGTGCCCTTGCACTGTGCCCTCAACACCAGCAGCGATGCTAAAGCCCTCCAGGGACCCCTCTCCATGCAGGAGGCTCTCAAGGACCAAGCCTTTCTCTAACCCCTATGGGAAGTCAGCTCTCCACGGCTCTGTGCGTGCCTGGGAGCTGCTTGGCTGGGGTTACAGCCATCCAAGGCTGTAGTAATGCCGCAGTGAATCAGACCCTTAGTGTTTTGTTTAAATATAAACATATTGAATCAGTGCTTTTTGTGTAGAAGGCTATTCTCGCGAGCCAAGTGTTTTGACAGCTCCAGCAAGGTGGTATGAGTCACTGCCTCTGCCTCACTCAAGCTCAGAGACAGATACATCTTAATCACATTACGTTTTTTCCAGCGCTACACCACAAGTCAAGGCACGGGGCCAAATCTCCCCACGGGGACCAACCAGCACAGCGCTGAGTCCTGAGCCTGAGGTTTGTCCTTCCAGCCTGGATGAGCGTCGGGAAAGCGCATTCAGCATCCCGGCAGCGCTCAGCCGCAAGCCCTCCGCTGCTCCCCAAGGGCTCGGTGCCATTTGCACCGGCGGGCGGTGCTGGGGGCTCGGCAGCCCCGGGGCGGGCGCTGCCGCTCCTCTGCCCGGTGTTTCCACCCCTCCGTGTGTGCCTGCTCGGAATGCGGGGCACGGCGGATGGAGCTGCCATTAGCGCTAATGGAAGTTCGGAATAGAAATCCCACGCGCGGCAGTGGGGGGGTAGAAGCCTCTGTCTCAGGCTTGGAGCTCTCAGAGTCAGCTTCGCAAGGGTTTTAATTGTACTTTCAACGGAGCGAAATGTGTCCGTTCCTGTTTATTTCTCCGGCAATAATTATGGTGCTCTGTGGTGTGGTACTCGCGGAGTTATTAGGCGTGTTTGGACAGAGGGCTGTCTTATCTAAATTGGATTGGAAATAGATTTATATCATGGCAACTTCCCATTTGAACTGCAAATTGCAGCAAAGTCACTTCACCTGCGCTCCTGCATCGCCCCAGTGACAGCAGCCCCTCCTCGACATGAGTTAATGCCGGGCGATCTCCACGGGGCTGCAGGCTAGCCGAGGCAGGAGCTAAGACGGAGTTTAAAAAAATGATTGAACATCCAGGGAAAAAACACCTGAGGTTGTGCTTTTGCATCTCAAACAGCAGAGAGGGATCTGCAAGCCCTGGCTCTGCACAGCAGCCACAGAACTTGTTACGTGAGCCCTTGGGAGCATCCCCTCACCTGCCTGCTCCCGCACCTCCCCTACCTTTCCTCGGGAAGAAAATTCCTCCCTGCCTGCTCAGCGCTGCAGAGAAAGGGCTCGTCGGAATCGATACTGTTTGGTTGTTGATGCAGACATCTGCAGGGGGTGAGCACGGAGCCGGCTGGCCGAGCCAGCCCCTCCAAGATGCGCACCGAGGTGGTGACTCAAATGTGCCGCTGCCCTGCAGGGTTCCTATTGCAGCCTGAAGGAGAGCGATCAATATGCGAGCTACAGCTGCCTGAGACGGAGACCTTCGCTGAGCATCTCTTGCGTGCTCAAACAAAAAACCTGAGGCTTCTGAGCACACAGAAACTGGCCTTTATTATCAGCGGGAGACGTGACTTTGACATGGCAGGACGCATCACCATGTCCTTGCGACTGCTGTCAAACTGCGGTGATAAACTCCCCCGTCTCCAACCTTCAGAGCACTCGCAATTAGGGGGTGCTCAGCTGAAACGTGCGCCTGGTTTCACATGCTCTGCTGCTGCTTTTCTCCTCTCCTAGGGCAGCACAAGCAGCTGGTCCCACTGTGGGATTCCCAGCTGATAATGCAAAGCTACCAGACCACAGGCAGATGAACATGTGGATCGAAAACACATGCCAGCCCCAGGATTTCACGCGGCTGCCAATCGATGGCAGCCCTTCTAGCATATCGAGCCTTATCAGGCAGAGCAAGCCCCCTTTCATTGACTCTCGGGGAGGTGGGGACCCCCAGCCGCACTCTTGTCTGCTGGCTTTGCACTTTAAAACCTCCTTTTAGTTTGCTGATTGCTCTGCAGACCTCCCTAATTGCAGGTTCTCCCTGGGCACACATGTGTACAAGGCACAAGCATCTGAATAGCTCTCGTGAGGGCATGAAGGCATGAGACTTAATGGCTGAGTGACTATTCCTGTCTCCCTCCTTAGAGACCCACTGCTTTCCTTCAAGAGAATAGAATAATAATTCCAGGTTTTCCCCCTTTCGACATTAATCCCAGTAAATTCCCTCACTCCGCCCAACCAGCTGAAGTTTGCAAACTTGTTAGTTACCTAAGGATGCGGAGTCAGTCTGCAAAGGGTCGTTCTGGGGTAACCTCAGCAGTTCTGGTAAGATTTCCCCCTCGCACGGGCTCAGCGAGCATTTCTGGCAGCACGGCACTGCTGAACGGTCACCTGCCGTGGTGGATCAAGGAGAAACACACATGGCTCAGGTGGCAAAATCAGGACAAACACGGCGAGCAGCTGGACCACAAGAGGACAAAGTGCTATTTCAGCATCCCCACAGGGCTTAGTAACAGGGATAAATAAGAGTTCTGATGTTACACCCAGTTCTCTAACTTTGACCTTGCTTCCTGGAGTCCCTTTCACACATCAGGAAAGCAGATAAAACATTAAGAAAAAAACATTTCAGTCTCTCAGTGGTGTAGCTATAATCCACTCAGAGCAAATGCTGCAAAAAATACAGCTTGCTCCTCTAAATATCCGGATGTTTCTGGAGCTAGAACATTAATTCTGCCCCAATCACCTCTTAAAATGGCACATTATTTTCTCCATTAATTCTTGTCAACCTCAGAGGAAAGCTAAAGGGCTACTATTAAAACCATGTCATTATTTTGAGTAGCAGCATTAATTTTCTATCATACACACTCACACTGCCTGCAGAGCAGTACAGGTCTGGGAAAAGTCAGATTCCCATTTCTCTTTAACAGGGTGCACATTTCAGAGTTTGCCTGACATACATTTTCCAAGCTGATGCCTTGCCTTCCGGGTGAAGTATTTGGCACACTGTAGTAAGAACATCTCCCACTCTCACGGGGAAAAACCATCACAGATACATGTGTATACCTAAACTCTGCACTTTTACATGTGTGTGCCAGAGACACTCAGACTTTTTGAGTACATGAATGAACATGTACATGTCTAAACCCTGCAAGAGAGAAAGGACAAGAGAGCTGGTATGTGTGCGTACTCGTGTCTCGCAGCTATAAGACAACTATATTTAGACAGTTGTGTCATCCCAGAGGATGACTGCATTAACAGGCAATGGAAAGAGGAGCTATGGTTACTTTTCAGAGTTCAGCTCTGACCGTAAAAAGGGGACTCTGATCGAAATGACCTTTCGTAGAGTCCGGCAGAGCAGCAGCACCTCTGCCCGTGGCACTGCGGGACGCGCGGAGCCTCCCTCTCGGCTCTCCCCTCTCCCACGTTGCAGCAAAGCCACGAGAGCTCCCAAACCAACGCAAAACTTACTCCACGCCAACAGCCACCTGCTAAACCCTTTGGAGCAGATCCCACCAGCAAAGCCCCACACCACCTCGCTGACACGGGCAACCCCACAGCTCGCTGCCCCCGGCCGGCTCAGCGGCACTCACCCAGCGAGCCCCGGCTCCAGAGGGAGGGCTGCTCCGTCCTTCCCTCGCTGCTCCTGGAGGAGGTGGTGGCGGTGCTGCTGGTGGCGGTGGTGGCAGCTCCTGCGGGTCCCTGCAGCCACTGAGGAGCGCATCACCTCCCGGCCGCAGCCCGCGGAGGTGGGTGCCCAGATGTTCCCCGCGCGGATTGGTCCAGCGGGAGCAGATGTTGCCCGGTTGCTAGGAGCGTTGCTAGGAGCGCTGCTAGGAGACGGTGACGCTCTCTCCATCACTGGCGCGACTCTGCTGGTCGGGGAGGGAGGGAGGGAGGGAGGAGAAAGAGGGGAGGAGGGAGGAGCAGGTCCCGCCACCGGGATGCTCCGCGCCGGGCCGTGCCGTGCCGGGCTGCGGGGTGAGCCGGAGCATGGAGCGGGTGCTGCGGCTCAGAGCTGGACAGGCGGTGAGGAGCTGCAGAGGACGGGGACGTGAAACGCCAGAACCGGGAGGGGGGAGCAGCCCGGGGAGGAGGCGGGCAAGAGGGACCATAAAACCTCCCCTCAGGGCGGGCTGAAGGATGCGCGGAGCGGGTCGGCAGCCGCGGAGGTGCCCAGCGCTCGTTGTGGCACTGAGAGAAGGAGAGAGTTCTGCTCGCTGCAGGGCAAGACTGGGAGGAACACAACCCAGTGCCTGAAAGGGCTGGAGGGAGAAGAGTCCAATTTGGTCCTGCTGGCAGAGAGCTGAGCTCTTCTGCTCTCTTACTGGGTCATGTTCCTCTTCCCTCCTGATTTGTGATTCTCCTTTTTCCCTCCATCAGATCCTGGCCCACTTTTTCCCCTGAGCTTTTGGAATGTTGCACCACGGTGCCCTGGGTCCCACCCTGGCACTTACACTCATGATCCCATGGCCAGAAATTGGATTGCTGTAGGTAAAAAAGCTGCACAGCAAAACAACCCAGACCTCCTCTCAAATAAAGGAGCAGGTCACTGTGGGGTAGGACAACTCCTGCATCTCAGCCAGATAGCAGGATTTTACTGCTGAGCACACTCCTCAGGGCAATAGGTGGATACCAGGCTCAGCCTACCCTCACAACCAAGGGTCCACCCAGAAAAAGATTAAAAGGAGTCAGTAAAATCCTACCTGTGTAATACAGTGTGCAGAAAGAGGGGAAGTCCCTTTTCCTAAAAGGGTAGCTTTTTTACTTTCCTATCTGCCAGTATGTAAATACTGGCAGATAGGAAAGTAAAAAAAAAAAAAAAAAAAAAAAA
>VYZP01008194.1:0-32289 GCA_013400635.1 Hypocryptadius cinnamomeus | reverse complement strand
AAAAAAAAAAAAAAAAAAAAAAAAAGAAAGTATTTTTTAAAAAATACACCAGCTATGTGTAGGGACCTTCCCTGGAAGAAGTGGGTCACTCCCACAGTGAAAAGGAGTTGCACAAGATGAGCTTTTCTGGACAGCCAGGTTGGTGCCAATGGCTGCACTTGAGTAACTGGTACAGCACTGGCTTAGATCAGCCCCAGCACCAAGCCTGGGCTTTGATCAGGACTTCTCTGCAAGAAGAAACATCTCTAGACAATAAATTTTCCTCTGCACCTGCCAGATGTGTCCATTTCTCACAACTACCACGGATGACACCGCTGCTCCTGGCAGACTCACGTTCATGCCACAGCCTCCCTATCCAAGCAGCCACTCAGTCCAGCCCAGAGAATCTCAGAATGGTTTGGGTTGGAAGGGACCTTAAAGATCATCTTGTTCCACCCCTTGCCATGGGCAGGGACTCTTCCCACTACACCATGTTGCTCAAAGCCCCATCCAGTCTTACCTTGAACACTTCCAAAACAACTACTGCCACCTCCCATCCTGGTACTAAAGGTGACTCAAAGGCTCAGGCAGTGCCAAAAACAAGGCAAGGTGCAATGGGAACATATTCACTTTGACAACATGTGAAGCTCCTGGGCAATTCCCTGTTCCCCTGTGATCTGTAAGATGTCTAATGCATATTCTATCAGGTCCTGTCACTGCTGGAAGGACACAGGGAGTTCCCCTCTCTCTGGTTGCTCCATTAAGGTTCTGCAGAGGATTTTGCACCAGGCTTTGTCCTCTTCCTTCTTAGACAATGGAAATGGAGGCACACTGCATTTGACATCCACCTGGATCAGTATCTCACCCAAATTTTAACAAACTGGGTCTTGACAAGCCTGAGACTCAGCTAGCACATGTCAATGCAGCAGACTCAGATCAGTTATTGCCTTGACTTGGATCACCTGGCTGCATTTGGTACTCAGTGTGCACAAACATGGGCACACATGGCTCCCCTGGTCTTTGCAGCTTGAGGAAAGATCACTCATGGCCACATATTTATTTCAAATTATCTCTGAAGCTTTGCTTCTTTTATTGAGAAGTCAAATGAAACTCCAACTAATTTCAAATTTGAATTTTCTAGGACAATAGGAAGGCACTAGAATTTAATTGATTTTGATTACCTGCCTTATTATTATGCTGTCAGTAGCAGTAGTTCAGGTTGGTGTAATTTTAAATTTACTGTGAGGTGAATCTGACATTTCCCTACTGCTGAATCGAGGACTTGAGCGATTCTTCAGCTCTTCACAAAGATGATGTAATTAATTCAGTAACATCCCTTCTGTAAGCACAGATAGAAAAGGAAGACACAAAAAGCACCTACTCCATGCCTAAGAGCTGAATGAACGACAGCATCACTCACTCCAATCTCTGTGAAATTTACTGTATTTTTTCTAACAATCAAGACAATTTCTACTGCAAAGACACATCTTCCTCTCTCCTGTCAGCACAAAAGCAGGACTTACTAGCAGGCAATAATATACTGCCAAAAGGCCAACTGTGTTTCCTCAGCTGGATCCAAGAAGTGTCTCCATCCCCTGATCAGCCTTGAGGAAATTCTTCCACAATCCAAGTGTAGCTGCTTTTCTTTGCCCACTTTCCAAGGGGGCAGAGAGTGCAGGGAAGCAGATCCCCTGCCAGTGTAAACCAGCACTGTTCTGCTGGCTCAAAGGGACCTCCATCAGGAAGGAGAGAAGATGTTCCACCTCACCCCATCCCATCTCCTTCCTCCTGCCATGGAAGCTCGAGAAATCACCTCCCTCCTTGTCTGGAGAGGAGTTTTCCCCTCTGCCAGGGATGCTTCGTCAGGAATCACTGCCCAGCTGACTCACACAGTGTTTTAGTGCAGCAGAAATTAAACAGACCCATGAACTGGGACCAAAGTCTCTATTGACAGGGATATTATTTGAGAAGATAAGATTTTAAATGTGTGCTGCACAAGATAAAACCTGGACAGGCAGACAATAGAAGAGCAGCTTTTTCCTTTTATTTTACTTTTTCAAAAGCAGGATTGCCTGACATATTCAGTGCTATAACAAATACATGCTTTTAAATGGTTTAGAGCAATTGGAAATATAAAACCCCAGAACATTTGCATTTACTTTAACTGTCTCACAGAATTAGAAAAAAAAATCAGTTCCTTCATTTCAAAGCAGTTATGTCTCTTCAAGCCAAGTGTTAAAGAAAAATGAATTAAATTAATGTGCCCTTTTGAATTCAAGCACCAAACATTCAAAAGATGTGTGTAGAAAAGCACCAGCCCTCCCAGGCTGCATATACCTATACAGGTGCTGCATTTCTAAACACAGCATGCAGAAGGTATTTTCAAAAGATAAAATGTACCCAAAATGTTCTGCATTTGTACCTGAGAAGTTTCAGATGTGAGGAGCTGCATCCTGGGCTAGGTTTTATCCTAGGCCTGGCCCACTCAGACACAGACCCTCCAAAGCTCTCTCAGCCATTGGCTTGTCACAGCAAATGAAGATGAGTAGCTCCAGCTTCTGGACCCTGTTCAAGCCTCCCAGTGGTTGGCCAGCCTCAGAGGAACCAGATGCCTTGGGAGGCTAATCCTGCCCCCATCTAAAATGCAGACAGCTCTTTCTCTTTCTGTTCTTTCTGTCCTAGAACACTCTTTTTCACCTCTATCTTCCAAATCATTGTTCAAGAAAATTTTTTGTTATTTTAATTTTTTAAAATTTTTTCTTTTACCTTTTTACATTTGAGAAAAACTTTTTAAAACCTGCTGAAACAAGCTGGGGAAGAGCAGAAAAAATGAAGTTCATTTTTCTACATATCTGTGCTCTTTACCCCCTACACTCTCCCCACATCCCCAACCAAATTCCACCATGCCCCCTTGGACACCCCCAGCTCAACCAGAGGCAGCACATGCTGGAGCTGTCACAATGGACCAGCTCACCAACCTTTGGCCATCAAACCCACTCCTTTCTGCTTCTCTGGAAATGATCCTCTGCCAGCTGACAAAATCTGTAGAAGCATAACTGCTTTTGAGACAGTTACCCTGCTCTCAAATGTGATTGAAATTGGCCAACCTGTTAAAAAGTGATGGTGGTGGAAGAGAGACTGGCGAGGAGACAGATGGCAGACAGCTCAGCTTTAGCCTCCACTGAGCTAATTGAGAAGTGGGAATGCTTTCACCCTCTCATGAAAAATGATATCACTCTTTCGCTGAAATTCAAAACTTAGTTTCCTGACATTAAAAATGTGACTTTTCCAAGTGGTCAAAAATTAGGATGAAAAAAAAAAAAAAGATGTCTTGACAAAACAGCACTTGGTGCTTTGCCAAGGGATGAAGTAATTCTAAAGAATTAAAATGCAGCTGGAAGAAGGACAGGATAATCAGAATGATAAAACACAACACAGCCAGGAGCCCGGCGGGGCCCACACGTGCTCCTGCTGAGCAGTGCTGTCCCAGCAGGAGCAGCAAGTGGAGTGCTGAGCCCTTGCATTTGCATGGTGGTGCTGTACACAGAGCACAAACCTGAGTTTTTGCTACCAAATTCATGGGCAGCCTCATTTAGGCCAAGCTGACCAAGTGCTGGCACCAGGAGCTACGGCCCAGTCGCCTCTCCCCGAGTTCAGTGCCAGCAGCTCCATCGTGGTGTGTGCTGAGCTCACACGGGGTCACAGGCAAGTCTGCCTGCAGGAACGGAACCAACCCTGGGCTGGTTAGCCCTGAACTGGGAATCAGCCTGGGAAAACCCTCCTGAGGCTGAGAACACTCCCACAAGGACAGGGTGAGGCTGCAATGCGAGAGTGGTGCTCCCAGCAGTGCCCGCGTCCTCTGGAGCCATCATCGACATCCCTCAGCACTGGGGAGGAAGGAGTGGGGTGAGTTGGTGGGAGAGCTGAGGCTGGTTGATTGGGCAGAGAGAATTTTAAGTGGTTTTCAGAAAATGCATGGGGTGAAGCAGTGTTAGGATAACCAAGCCAGGAAAACGCTGTCCAGGTGCTGGCTCAGACCCTGGCAGCAGCACCCACCTGAGCTCCCAAACCTCTGAACAAATTGCAGACAGTGCCTGGCTCTGCAGATCCCCATCTGTACCTGGAGGAGCTGCTGGGGCACTGCTGCAACCCAGAGCAGACCCCAGCCCACCCTGCAGCCCCTGCCAGCCCTCTCAGCTGAGCCTGGTCACCCACGAACATCAGTCCTTAACAAAACGTGTATTTCATCCCCAGTTCACACCAAGGATGGTGAGTTTTTCTATACTCCCTGGTTTCTCTCTGAGCCTCCCAGCATATCCCATTTCTCCACTGTCTTTAAGATGAAAGGCCCTGGTCTGGGTTTTCTGTGTCCTCAGACATGTCTTGTATCAACTGCCTTCGCTGAGGTTTCCAAGCACTGAAGCTACCAACTGTTGCCAGAAAAAGAAACTCTATTTCAGGGCTGGTCCTGGAAAGCCAACCCTGTGGGTGCCAGCAGGGCTGCAGAAATCGTGGTTTCTCATGTCTCCCTCAAATCTGGCACTACTATTCTGAGAGGAACAAACTAACCCCAGTTCAAAGTCACCAGTCTGGGAATTTTTTAGCTTCTATTGCTCTCCATCTTAATGTGGGCAGGGATTACAACTGCAACCTGCCAGAAGTAAACCACTCACAAACACATCATGACCAAAGGTAGATGCAAACAAAAACAGCCACCAGACACAGACACACCCTTTGTTGGCCCAATTTCACCTCTCCAGCTCATCATTTGAGCTGGAGAGGTGAAATTACCTTTGTTTCCACCAAGTGGCCATCCCAGCTTTGATGGGGGCATCCCTCCATGCCCCATACACACGGCCAGGATGGCAGCAAGGCTGGTATCCCCAGCGGGGACACTGGTGACACTGACTCTGTGTGCCCTGGTGCAGGTGCCACCACATCACTGGTGTGCAGGAGAAATGCTGAGTCCAGGGTACCACCACAGAGGGGGCTGGAGGGGCTTCTCCCCCAACTCCTGCCAGGGCTGGGTGAGACAGCAGGGAAGAGCAGATGTCAAAGGCACAGCCAGAACCACACAGAGTTGGCTGAACAGCTCTATGCAGGGGGAAGCAGAGACATGATGCCTTAGGATTCAGCTTTTGTGTTTTTCAGATCCTGTACTGCTTTAGTGTGTAACTCTAAAACTCCATAGCCTGCCAGCTGCTGTTCTCCCATTTTATTCTGACAAAACAATTCCTCTCTAGGCCTGAAACTCAAGGACACCTCAATGTCTCAGGCCCTGAGAGATGCAAACAGCAGTGAATTGAGGGGAGGCAAATTTGGAGTAAATGACTTCATTACCTGAAACTGTAATTGGAGGATTAACCCCTGATAGGTAAATGGAAAAAAGTTGTAACTGTATGAAAAACTTGTGACTGTTGTACACCTTGGGTGTAGCCCCTCAGAGGCTTTGACTGCCCAAGGTGTCCCTAGTGAAGCCTTCAATAAATACCCACTTTTGTTCTCTTAATTTTGTCGAGCCTCTGTTTCAGACAGCAACTCCAAGGCATCAGTGGGAGATGGGAATCTCTGCAGCCCCTGAAATGCCCCATCCTGCTGCCACAGGACCTCTGTGTCCATGTGGATGGGCAGGGGGACCAAGGGCAGGCAGACACTTCCCATTCCTCCCAGTCCTGCATTATGCACCAGGCACCTGCATCCCTGCTCTGAACAAAGCACACCCCCTCTCCTGGATGCATATTCACTCTGTTCTGCCACAGTGAGAACAAAAAGGAAGATAGGCTGGGTTTGCATGTCTACATGAGCCATCTGCTTCTGTTTTATTGATAAACCTGTAACAGCAGCATTCTCCATAACAAAATAAGACTGTTTCTAAGGTGTGGACAGCTGTATGTGTGCAGGAGTAGTTTCAGCCCAGAATTCTGCAGAAATGGGTTTTATGCTGATTTTTTTTTTCCAGTCAGATATCATCTAGACATTAGTATTCCTAACACAGCATATAATTAGCGAGAGGCAATATATTGTATGATCATGCACGTTAGCACTTAAATAAAAAAAAAAGTTTCATTGTCAAATCCATGAAACGCTAAGAATAAACCCATACCAATTTTCCAGTTGAATATCTAAACATCTTTTCCTTGTACTTTTCATCTTTTTATCACAGTTTTGCACTGCAGCTATCTCTTTCAATCACATACCCAGCAAGTGAAACAATGCTCACACCATCCCTGTGGGCCCTCACCAGTCAATGCCAACCATTCAGTAACTAGATTCAAGGTACAGTTTTCAGTGCAAATCTTTGATCTTTACAAAAGTGAAAAGGACATATAGATTTGTTTCTTATAACTTTCACAGTAGGAAAAGTTCTCCCTTTGTAGATTTATTTACCATAAAAATAATTCATCAATAAATGCAAGCTCTAGAAGCCTTGCCTTTGGACCAACAGAAGTTAAGGACATGGCATTTTTATTAATTTGTCTGTATTGTTGTTTTTTAAAGTAAACAATTTATAGATAAATTTTGTGCTTGTCCTGAGTGGTTGTGGATGAGGAAGTGCTCGAGGCCAGGTTGGATGGGGCTCTGGGGAACCTGGTCTAGTGGAAGATTGCACATGGCAGGGGTTTGGAGTGAGATGGTCTTTAAGGTCCCTTCCAACCCAAACCATTCAGTGGTTCTGTGATCTCAGGCTGGGAAAGGGAGCTGAGATCTCCATTGCTCCTGGTGCTCCCTCAGCCACGGGGCTGAATCACTCCAAACACCAACCAGCTCTCTGTGCTGAGGAGATGACAGCAGAGAAAGGAGAAATATGAAATGTTCTACTAAACACCAGGGGGGAGGTGCAGTAGGAGGCTCACAACATTGTCCTGTGACAACAAACCTCAGGAGGGACATCTGTCCACCCACAAAGCTCCTGAGGGGAGTGACTCCCACCTCATGGAAAACAAGGAGGAAACAGGACAAGGACACACCTCAGTGCCTACAGTGTCCAGCTGTGCCCACAACAGAGACAACACAACCCTGCCAGAGATGGTATATTGTTCCAATATAGAAAGAAGTCAATACACACTAAAAATAACTTATTACATACTGTGTATTTAAATCAACAGTCAAATATACATTGAGATGTGCTTCATGCAAATGCCCCGCAGCACTCTGCCATAAAAACCATTTTTTATATATACACACACACATATAAATGTCACGCAGTATTTAAATGCTAAGTCTACCAAATGATTACTTCATTTACTCTTCTTGACAAACAAAACTCTCTGCTGGGAAAAGTCAATGAAGTTACAGCTGAGAATAAAGCCCAGCAAGACACAAACCACAGCAATGCCAGCAGAGGAATATAGGAGAGATGTGATACCAGTTAAATTGGAAAACTTGTGCTTGAGACGTCACAAAGTGACAAGGGACTGGAGGACAGGTTTTATCCTGAGCACCATGAACATAAAATATTGCTATCAGGCACTGACCTGCCTTGGACCACACCTCTGTAGATATTAATGAGAGGATGGGAGATGCAGTGATGGAGACAGCATGAAGGAAAAACACCTGGAAAGTGCTAACAAGACATAACAGGGATGAGGAAAGCTGGCAAAATTATATTTTTTTTTTCCTAGTTGCTAATGAAGAGAGAAATTTGCAGTGTTACCCTAAGAGAAATGAAGGGAGAGGGAAGTATTTGGCATGATGAAGTGCCTTCCCTGAAGGTCACAGCTAATTAATGGTTGTGGGGCTCAGGAAGAATCCTGCTTTTGTGTGAACCCTGAATCCTTGTTCCTCACCCATGGCCAATATCAGCTTTTTGTCTCTTGTTTCTCAGCAAGATCAGCTCACACTGGGAATGACTCTACAGGGGACAAACACCTCCAGAGTATTTGGTGTCTATTTGATGTCCCCCACCACAGCCAGAGGAAATACAAAAGCAAGGAGGAAACATCCTTAGCTCCTCACACCTGCAGCTGCCAAAGCAGCTGTGATTTCTGTTACAGCAAAAAAAAATTGCTTTCTAATTTCCTTGAGAGATGAGCAAGTAACACGTCTGAATGGAGTTTTACAGCTCCCATCTGGCTTTTGTGTTTCTTCCTCAACTATTTCCTACCCCAGCTGCCTAATACTGACTGGAGGCAACCCAGTGACCATACAGGTTTTTGGTGTGTGAGATCAGACTCTCACAGCCTACCTGCATCACTACATGCAGTTTCCTTCTGCTCCAGCAGTGATACCTCAGAGGATTCAGGGGTTAATGCTCCTGTGATAGCCAATACCCTAATCCTATGCAGGTTCCCAAATTAAGACCAAAAAAAGTCCCATCACTGGAATTTTGTCCGCCTTCTGCAAGAATAAGGTTTTCCCTGCTCTAGGTGTAAAGACCTGTCTAGTTACAGAGCTTTGCTAAGGTTGTTCAGCTTTGCAGAGAGATCTCAAAATTCACCCACCCAGGACAAACTCAGGAGCAGAGAAGAGGGAGAAAAATCTCACCTTCAGCCTTCTGTTTTGGAGGAGCAGCACAGGGAGAGCCCAGCCCAGAGCTCTCCTCTTATCCCTTCATTTGTGTAGAGGGTTTGTGTGGAGAAGAAAGGGATTGTAATGCCAAAAGAGATGAATGGCATCTACCAAGTTTTTTATTGAGGCTACAGTATTGACCTATATCTGCTTGACAAAGGTGAAAAAACATGGATAGCTGTGTGGGTTGAGCAGGAGCATCTTCCTGCTGCCAGCTGGCAAACAGCTTGGGGATTACAGCATGAGGATTAATAGCCTTTGTCATTTGTAAGTGCAGATGCTAACCTTACTCATATGACAGACTGATCTTCTTTGGATTCTGTGCCTGTTTGCTGTTCCAGAAAGATGACCTTGGGCTGCTGTGAGAGACAAAATATTTACACATTCATTTCTTAGGGCCCACAGCGTAGGCTGCAGGAAGACACAAGCTCACTCTGCACTGAATAAAAAAGCAGTGTGCCTCCAGCAGAGCTGGAGCTCAAGAGTCATGCAGAGAAACTGGGTTTCAGCTCAGGCTTGATGCCACTGCAGCCTGGCTCTGCTGCTTTCTGGAGTAAGGAGTGAGCAAATTCCCAGCTCTACAGCAGCACAAGCACACCAAGAGCCTTCCCCTCCTGCCTCTCTCCCCCGCCACCACCCTCCCACCACTGCCTGGGGTTTTCATTTCTTGCATGACAGCTTGTTAAATCCTCACCAGATCCCAAATAAACACCCAGACCAGCTCTGTGGAATTATCTTGGATGCCTTTCCAAGCTTAAGGATCTGTCATCTTCTGGCTGCTTGTATCACAGAAGCAGATGAGCTCAGAGCCAGCGCTGCTTCCCGGGATATGAGAATGTATTTGTTGGGGTATCACATGCTGGAGGGAAAAACCTGCCTCATTCAAAGTGCGAGCTTCTCTACAAACCCTAGCTGCTTTGTTTCTTCCCCTCAAACCATAGCTGCAAACATCACGCTTAGCACATTTTAAATGGAAAGAGGATGTTCCTGCATACTAATTCCTGCAGGCTCCGTTGTCCTTTTGCAGAACACAATACCCATGAGAAAAGGAAGAAAGCAAATACAAACCAGGATCTTTCTTCTGTCATTAACTTGGTCCACACTGAGGGTGTCACTCTGTAAATATTTAAGCGTCACAGCCCAACCAACAAACTTCAAACTTCACAAGTGGACAAGAGAGCAGGGAGGCAAGGTCTTGATCAGGATCACAACTTTGGGATGACCCCTCTGGGAGAGGATAATATGATGGAGAAGGCCAATTCTTTGCTCAGCCTTTCAGTCCACCTTTCATACTGAAGGGCAGAAAGCATGAGAGATGAGAGAGAGAGGCAGAGAGATGAAGAGCTGTGATCACACAGATTAAAAATGATGATAAATATGGGAGTGGAAAGCAAGCACTGCAGGCACGCCAGCTCCAAGGTCACTGCCAGCTCCAGCTGAAGGGGAAAATGAAATGCCACCGGAGGAAAAGCCTGCTCCTCTGCCAAGCTGCCACCTTCAGCTTTATGCTGGGAAAATGATCAATAGCAGCTGGCAGCCTTTGGATCTGTGCATCCAGGAACTTCTAACGCCATCCATGACTGAAGATCAGTCAGCTTTGTAAAGCACCAAATAACTCCTCGGGATCTGCAGCTGCTAAAAATACACCCAAGCATTGTCCAGCTACCCGGGAACTGCACAGCCCACATTGCCCCTGGAGGGAAAGGCAGACAAGGCAGAGCAACAGCAACCAGCAGGCCACAGCAGGGTCCAGCTAATTAAAGACACTGGCAAAAAGGAAACCCAGACAAATCAAAGGATGTGGAAGATGATCCAGATAAAGCCTGTGCAAATGGGCACTTCAGTGAGCGACTGCTGCAGCTCAGTGGGCTAAAAAAGGAACTCGTTTCTGTGGGCATCAGTTGAAGATCACCGTTATTATGGGGAGTATAAACATGGTGAGATCACTCTGTTCTGTTGTCAATAAACATTAAAAAAGGGAAAAAAAAATAGCAGCAGAGAGCTTGGCAGGACGGGGGCATGGTGGCTGGGGAGAGAACAAGGAAAGAACAGGCTGCAATCAGCTGAACAATGCTGTTCAAGATACAGAGATGTATCCAGGGCACTTGCCCATAATACTCTGGGCCAATGCAGCTAATCCCTTTCCATATTTTCAAGCCTTTTTTTTTTTTTTTAAGACAATTCAAATAAGCTATAAAGAGATTACAAACAGTAGTGTCAAAAGGGAACAAATTATGTTTGAAAACATCCATAATCTAGACCTGTAAGTTCCCAAGCATCCCAGAACCAGGTTATCCATTCTTATTCTGCTCCCTGAAATCCCCATGGCCTTATCACAGCTGTTCTCCCCACCTGGAACCCCACAGGAGCAGAGAGCATCAGCATCCACATGGAGAAGGCCAGGGGAGCACAGGGTCCACCAGCCTGTCTGCAAGTCAAGTGAGAGTCAGGATTCCCAAAGAATAGAAAACCTCCTGGAAATTCAGCCTTGTCAGCCACTTCCAAAGGAAACAAGAGGTTAAAGCAGTGACTAAAAGGGCAGTGGTGTTTACATGAGAAAGACCATGAGCACAAGCCCAGCCTGTATCAATATTAGCAATGACTAATTCAATCTGTCAATGGGAAGAATTTACAGGAGCTTTGGAATATGCCAGAGCTGCTGCAAAGCCTCCATTTCACAGACAGTCAATGATGGAAGGAAAAATAAACCACAAAAGCAATAAAAATCCCAAAATATAGCTAGCAAACACAAGTACCTCCAGCACCTTCTTCATCCCAAGATTCCTAAATTTCTCCATTGCTTTAGTAGGAACATAAAGAACCCCACAAAAGCACTTCTCAAGGTGTGGATGTGCCAAGAGTTTTGGCAGTAGCTCTAAAAACCCAATGGTGCCCCTGCCACAGCCCTTGCCCCCCCCCTAACATTTTCTAATAAAGGGTAAAATAAAAGGGTAAAATGTGGCAGCAAGGACACAGTAACCTGCTTCCCTTGGACAGCAAAGTTTTAACATATGCTTAGGTATTGACTTGCTCTAAGTAAGCCATTTTCACTTGTTTTTCTCTGACTCCAAAAACTCTACAATGAAATTATATATTAAAATTCAATTCCCTTAATGCCATATCTTCAGAAAAGATCTTAATGTGAAAACAGCATGGAAGTCCAAACCCAGTGTACTTCATTGTTTTTTTAAATTATCTTTTTCATTAGGTTTTTTTTTAATCATGCTGCTATAAATCTGGGTTATCTTCAGTTCACTGCTGAAATGCATTATGAACTTACACTTTTTCCTTAGCTAAACATGAAGCATAGGCAAAGCTTTGCAGGTTCAAGAAGTTCTGAAGAAAATCTCAGTAAGTTTATTACACCAACACATTCCAGGTAATAAAAATTAATTCTAAACACTTGCATATACACTTTATGCAGTTCAGGACAAAAAAGATGGAGAGATTGGAAAACAACTAGAATCAGCAAATGCACCTTTTGAACTGGGCTGTTTCCTCTACTTTTTTATTTTTCCCCAGCAGAAAAATGTATAATAAATGAAATTCTATTCTGCTGCTCACCACTTAGATGTTCACTTTTTCTTGCATTGGTAATGCAGCAGCTTTGGCAGTGCAGTCAAGAGCACATTTGTTGGGTGAGCTGCATTTGGGTTACACCCTGTTTTGTGTTTCAAAGCCCCAGTAGTGCAAAGCAGACGTGTCAGCTTATCTAGACAGTGGAGGAAAACCCTCTTGCATAGGATACCCACCAGTCTCCCTGGAAAAATGATGCTCAGACAGGTGATAAGAAGATACAAGAGCGTGGTCTGTAGAATAACTTGTACCACCTGCAGCAGAAGTGCTTCTCTGTGCAGATTATTCTGTCTGCCTCCTGAGGCCAGACAGAGCCTCTGTGACACCAAGTGATAACCTGTGAGTGTCACAGCAGTGCCCTCAGGGCCTGTCTAGCCTGGATGTGACAAAAACCAGCACCAAGGACCAATTTTGGTCAAACAGCCAGTGCCAAAATTTGCATTAGTTAGATTTGCACAGCACCATTGAAGCAGAGGAAGTAGCTGTGGTGCAGGAGGAGGCAGAATTTGGTGCCAGGTCTCTGTAAATGGCAAAAACAAACCATGAGGTGATTCAGCACAGACAAACCTCTTCAGCAAAATATTTCCTGTGTCTTGCTGTCATCAGCAGGAATGGAGAAAAGACAGTCCTGTCCTAGAGAGTGTGGGGAATGGGAGATTGGGCAGCTGATAGCATTTGGAGATCTCAGCACCTCACTGCCTACACTCCACTGAGGAGGAACATACTCCTTTGTGTCACACACAGCACTGCAACAACAACCACTTAGCCAAGCAGCAGACTGAGACACATCCTCCATCCATCATCTCCATGACTTCAGCTCACAGAGACAGGAAAAGAGATCAAAATGGAAAAGGACAGTGTAGTCTGAAAAGTAACCACGTGACAGTGTCATCACCTCATCCAGCAAGGCTGCTCCTTGCATTGCTTTCAGCTGGAGGCAGGAAGCACAATTCTTTTCTCCAGTGCTAGTTCAGCAGAGCCAGCAGCCCCTCTGGACCCTATTCCTGGCCTAAAAGAGAGCTCCTTCTCCAGGTTAGGTGACATGGTCTGGCATCCTCTACTGCTCAGCATGCCAAAACCAGTCCCCTTCCATATCCCAAGGAGATATTACAGGAGTTTTGAAGAAGAGCCCTCAGCAAACTGAGTAGTGCTTTGCTGAATCACAGAAAAAACACAGGTTTGAAGCCCTCTCCTGTAATGCTCGCAGAAATGCTTTCCTGAATGAACCTCACTTCTAAAAATCACATTAATACATGAGCAAAATGATGCAGAAAGAGTGATTCAGGCACAAAGGTGGCTGTGCAGTTTGTTCTGGTCTTTTTTTGGTATTTGTGATGACAGAAGCCATAACTTCAAGTAAACATCTAAACATGCATTGCATAATGCAATATAAAACTGATGCTTGTTATCTCTTGTGCAAACCTATGTCAATGCAGGCTAACAGGTGCACAGGGTGCCTAATTAAAAATACCAGTAGTATTTAGTCTTTATATCAATTGTTAGTACAGGAGAACAGTAGGAATGTCTAGGCACTTAAAAGTTGACAGAGAATTCAAGAGTGCTATCTCATGCTGCCTGAAAAATATCATCCAGTCTACAGTGGTATCAAATGCTTATTTCCAGGACTTAGAAACACGATAATAAAAGGGAGAGGATGTGATCTGCATGCAGGTTAGCTTTTTTGTGAGCTATCTGCGTGGCAAGAATATTTGCAAACTTCATTAATATAAATAAGGGAAAGGGGGGAAGTGAGAGTTTACCCCAGAAGAAAACAGCATCACATCAGAATCAGTCTGTGGTGATTAAGCCGATGGAGAAATGAGCAAGACAATGCCCAAGGAAAGGATTTTCCAAGTATTCCCACTGCTTCTCACTAGGGTTGATTATGTGGATGTAGAAAATGCAGGGCAAGCTGGTAAGGCAAGAACTAAACTTGCTTCCCAGGCCTTGCCACCTTTGATACCCACGGTGAGTGGGCAGGTTACAGCTGCATGCCCTGCCAGAGTTGTTTTCTGCTGGCAAAGAACAAGGGGAGACAGCCAGCCCTTTGTGCCAGGACCTGCAGGCTGCCCTGGTCCCCACTAGGACTCCAGCAGCGTGTGCCACCTGCAGACCTGTGTCCCTTGTGACTCCCTCATCTCCTGCCAGTGGCTCTGCTCCTCCTCCCCGCTGCTGCTCTGGCCCATGGAGATCCAGCCAACCATCTCCTTGCGCTTCATGCTGCGCCTGTTGTAGATGGAGATCAGCAGGGTGACGTCAGAGAGCTGGAAGAGGGCGACCTGGAAGATGAAGGTCTCCTTGTAGACAGGGTTGGGCTGTCCCCGGCGGACGGAGGTCTTGCAGCGAGACATCTCCTGACCCACCGAGTTGCGCAGGCAGAGCTTTCCGTAGGTGTCTAAGACAAAAAAAAGAGGAAATCACATGTTGGTGCAGGTGACAGGCTAAATGGAAGTCCCAGGCAGTCAAAAAACACACCCCAAAAACCAGCCAGGTAGAGCAGTTTAGTCTGCAGTGAATAGCACATGAGGGCTGGATGGCACTCATGGTGAGATCCATGGGATGAGAAGCAGAAGATGAAAGCACCTCTGGGATTTTCTCCTATTCAGCTGGGCAGAAAAGAAAACTGATGCATGTTTCAGCCCCACTCTGTTGCAGTGTATATCACGGTTGAGACAGCCATGATACACAGAGCATCACCATACAATTTCAGAAGGCTTTAAGCATTCCCCAAAGAGAATAACACCATACCACATCAGAAGGCTTCAGGAGCCTGCCCATACACAGTAATACCAAGTCACTTCAGAAAGCTTCAAGCATCTGTCCTTCTGGTTCTTTAGCCCAACCTTTTATCCCCTCATGTTCATGCATTGCCCCCGTGTGCCCTCTGTTCCCTTTGGTGGTTGCTCAGTGTCCCTGGGCACTCCATGGCTCATTGCTGTCAGTGCTGCTCACCTGCTGCTCACAGCTGTGCCATTGGGGATGAGGCTGGGCCCAGCCCCACTCCCAATCACCACAAACTGTGTGCCTACAGCACTCTCTTGGAAAGAACAGGATATCAGGTATCCAGTCCTAGCAAACCTGTCTAACCAAAAGTATGAGCATCTCCATGGATTCTCCACTTCAGATGGTGTCTCCACCCTCCTTTCCTCTCCCTCACAATCAAGCTTCATTGGGGCTGTCTTACCCAGGCTTCCCTCAGCTGCCCTTGCCTCTACCACTCTCTATCATCTGGTGTTTGAGATACCAAAAAATAAGGGTCTTAAAAAGGAGGGGAAAAAACCCTGCATAAACAGTGAAATTATTTGTTCTCCCATAATATTTTTATATTTTTTCCAAATTCTCACATTACTTTTTTGGTGGGTCAATTTTATTTACAGTTTAAGTCCATACAAGGAGTAAAACATGCTTAGCAAATACAAGGAAGGGACGGTCCAATTTAATGCTCCTGTAAATCTACTCTTTAAATTCCTGCTGCCTCCTGTATTAATCAGTTCTCCTCTGTTACCAGGTTGCTAATACTGTGGTGTCAGAGCTCCCAGGGCTCCACAGACCCAGCTCAGTGTAAGTTTTCACCTTGCTCTGCACATGACAGTGACAGATTGCTTGGCTAGACAAGTCCTCTGCTAACCTCTTCATAATCTGTGCCTGGGTTCCTGCAAGTGAGTATTACTTCAGAGTGTGCTGAAGATAGAAAATAAATAACAAGCCTCCATCTCTTGTCTGCAGCATTTCTATCCTCTTCTGTTCCCGTTTGATGTGCTATTTTACGCACTTATCTACTGAGCAACACAAGGTGTGAAATTACACTTCAGGTGTGAAAACACTTCCACGTCTCCAAAGCAGGGCTTCCCGCTCCCCTCAAACTGTTCCACTGAAAAAGCTGTCAGGAGGCTGACAATCAAGGAGCAAATTGTGAGCCTGCACAGCTGTACAGCTATCAAGTTACTGGGGAAAGTTCAGCCCAGTCATTAGCTGGGGGTGCCAGCTTGGCTCCCAGCATAACGCTGGGGATGAAGAGGATCTTGCCAGAAAAGACCAACTTGTCATACAGAAAGGAAAAGCTTTGATTCAATTTCCTGATTGTGTATGGGAAGGAAAAAACCCACTTTACTGAAAGGTGTAATTTCCACTAATTTCCACTGTAATATTCAATGCTGAGGGACTGAAATCTGTAACAACTTCAGGCCCATCAGGGACACAAAGCCCAAGAGAGGACCCTCTGTTCCAGCTGGACTCAATGTGAAACCAGACACAACTCCTACAGTATTTGTAGGGATGTCACTGTACTTGGCACTGACAAACCACAATGTGCACCGAAGCATTCCTCATGTGTAAGCCCTGGCTGCTGGTCTAGACTACAAGCAACTCCCTGAAAATAAAGATAAGTTGGGGTTTTATGGATTTTTTTTTTAATGTGTTAGTCTTTCTTTTTTTCTCTGAAAAGGGGATTTCAAAATTTTGGAAGAACTCCACCAGGTTGATTTTTAAATACAAACAAGCAGGTAATTAGTACAATTCTCTGTTTGAACTTCAAAATTTTTCTTTTCACCGCCATCCCAGCATTACCTTCCCATACTGTTTTAGGGAAAGGTGTCCCACACATGCCTGCATCTCTTTTTCTAAGAAGACAGGGAAAGCACTGAGGTCTAGATTTTACTTTTAATATACCTTGCTGTCATACTTCCTTCTGACTTTCACCAGTACTGGCAGCTCAGGTGAGATTCATCACACCTAACTGCCGGCGCATTCATCTGAACAGTGCCCAAGGAAGTCAACCAATTCATAATCCAAAAAGCAGATGCCATAATTCAGCACTGATCTAGCAGATGGTGATACCAGTACAGATGATTTAGGTGTTAACACTAAAGCAAGTGCCACAGCTAAAGCACCTCATGGGATACTGTTTCAGCATGTCCCAGTTAATTTTCTAGGCAATGAATGGATGAGAGTCTTGCAGTCATAAACTCCAGGATGCCACATCCCTGATTGAGGCCTCAACTTCTGCAAGTGAGGGACAACACAGCTGGCTTGGAGGCAAAATGAGCAGCACACCACCAATGAGCTAAAGTCAGAAAAGTTGGCTTTTTCTTTAATATACCTCAGATTTCTACGTAGTTCTGCACCAAGACCCCGTCTGTTCAGTACCAAGGTGGGTGGGGATTCTGCCTGTATCACCTGGATCAGGCTGGAAAGGAGACTGTGCTCAAGGCAGAGCTAATACCAGGAGCCCTATTCATCTCCCCAGGAAAACACAGGCACAAAACCAGTGCAAGTCACAACTAAATCAGGCTGCTAATTCTCCTCAAGTTTATTCCACTGGGTGTATTTTACCAGCCAAACGAATCAAGCTTGCCTGAACAGAAATAAAAGAGTAGGTGTGGATCATATACTTAGCATCTGAAATTTGCTTTGCAGAGTTGGTACATATGAGGCTGAGTTGTTATTCTGCTTCACTAACTTAAGATTGTAGTTTTCCCTTCCTGCATTGTGTTCTTTGCAGCATCTTTTTGGGTATCTCACCAGAAAACACAGCTTTTCTTGTGATCCAGTCTGGTCCTCTGGGATGGAAAGCTTTCCCCTCCTGTTGACTTTGCCAAAGAAAATCCATCCCCAGTAACACAGTGAAATTAGTGGAGCTACAGCAAGGATGAACTTGACGATTTACTGAGGAATGTATGTGTAAGAGCATCTATTCATTATGAAGGCAAACATTTTCCACCTAATTACATGCTCAGGTTCAGTAATGGCCTCATTACCGTGTGTCTCAGCACTCTGTGCTCTTCACAGTGTTTACTTTGTGCCACCTCCATCAAGCACAAAAGGAAAAAGAGATTAGGTCTGACATTCTTTAAAATGCCTAAGTGCTCACCTTCTGTTTAGGCACCCATCTCACTGACATGAGGAAGAGTGAGACCTCTAAATATCTGGGAGTGTCTGAGCCTGCAGCTTGCCCACGGTTACACAGAAGCCTGTGAAGATTCAAGAACAAAGTCTAATTTTGCCAAGACCAATTTTAGCACCGCATCTACCAGGCTCTCCTTTCCATACAGGTTTTGGAAGAGAAGTTCTTGTTGCATTCAGAGCATTTTTACTCTGAACTCATCTTGCCTCTCTTTATGAGTGGACTGCACAATGTCCATGTATACATAAAATATCAACATCTCAGCATTTAATACCAGGCTGAAAAGCACTAAATCAAGGAATGCTGTAATAAGCCAGACACATTTTGGGCTAGTGCTGCATCTTCTTACTCCAGAGGGTTGGGCAAACCTCTTCTCGTGCAGACTGCTCTGTCTCCATCAACCATCAAACACCTCTGGAGAGCTCATCTGCAAAGGCAATCAGTTTTTCCAGGATTCTTCTAATGACCCATTTCTGTCATGATTCTTCTGAGAGAACTAACTGATAATGACAACTCAGGGGAATAATCAACTGTAATTTATGCATTCCTGTTTTTGGAGCAGGGACCATAGGAGCATTCTGCTTTCACTTACACTGAGCACCACCATTATTAGTAAAGCTGACCCGTGAGCAACAGCACTGCAAATACAAAAGCATCCAACCCCCTGCTTGAATTTATATTTAGAAAGGAAGTAAACAACCAAAGACTCCTGACCCCTCACGTCTGAGGACTGCAGGGTACCGCACAGCACCGTGCGGACTTTCCCACCCGCGCTCCAGGCAAGCTAGCTCATTTCCAAAAGGAGGATAACCATGTCAGCATGCTGCAATCCAGACTAATAACAGCCACAGTAGAAGAAAGCTTTGGGCCTGGAGCTTAATTTCCCCCAGCTGGCAAGCCCACGCTCCCAGCCTACATAATAAACGGCAGCACCGCGTGGCAAAGCAGCCCCAGAGCTCGACTCTGCTGCTCTGCACAGGCAGCTCGACGTGAGGGCTCAGTTTGAGGCCCAGAAGACCATTAGTGCTGGCTTTGCCTTCCCTTTCAACCAGCAGTGGGGCAGAACACTGAACATTCACAGTCTGAGCCGGGCTCACTGCAGCTGGATCAGTAAAATAGCAGGGAGGAGGATTAGACCCAAGCTTTTGATCCCAACCCCACATCATGAAAGTCTGGGTTAAGGCAGTTTATGGCCTACTATATAAATCATACAAGACCTGGGAGCTGCCTACTGCATTGCTGAGAAGCCAACTTTCCTTTCCCTGTTCCACCAAGCCTCTTCTCAGGTTCCCTCTCCCGGGGCTGGCAGCTCTCTCACAAGGGAGAGGCTGGGATCTGGCAACCTTCACAACATGTGAGTCATCAGAGAACAGACCAGCAGTGCCTTTAATTTAAAATGCAGCAGAAAAGAATGCCCTGGTCCCTGGAAGCAGTGTTCCAGGGGAGGGAATTGCTGGCATCAGTGACATGCAAGAGGGGCAGGAGATGAGGGCTCCCTGGAAGCAACTGCACAGGTCTCTCAGGAAGGAAAGCTCCTTCTGGAGCACCTAGGAGCTCAGCTCTTCAGTGATCCTCCCCTGCTGCCCCAACACCCCATGTCCATTTCACAGCACCAGCCCTCTCCTGGGACACATGTCAGGCTGCAGAGCCAGTTCACTCCCCAGCCCTGAGGAGGTGCAGCTTGCAGGCTGACACAGCTAAAGCAGGGCACAGACACCTCTCAGGATGCACAGCGTGACTCTCCTCTAATAAGGGCATTTCTACTCTTTCCCACATTAGTGCATTGCTGCTGCCTCAGAGAGGGGGTTGGAGCTCTACCAGAGAAAGCAGGGAAGCACAGCCGAGCAGATCAGGAAGCAGGGATACACACCTGCCCAGCAACGGGAGCAGCAGGATGTAAGGATGCTTAAGCCCGGCTTTTGTCTCCTCCAGCAGCAGTGCCCACGGGCATGGCTTGATTACACAGCCTGTGATCAGATCTCCTGCAAACGCTGCTGCTCGGCAGTGCCACTGCAGATTCCCACTAAACATTCAACTCCAGCTGAAATTTGGAATTAGGATGGTTCCACTATGGTACAAATGGCTTTTTTCTTCTGCCTGTTTTGGGAGGGGAAGAATTTTCTTGTTCACCATGGGACTGGGAGAGTATCACCATCTATCCACTTCAAATGCAGTCCTTTGATTTAGAAAAATCTTCATTTCTATACCCAGCAACTGTATCATAGACTGTGCTTTTCACAGACCTTTTAGAAACCTAAAGCTATTGAAAACATTACTGGATAACCACCCACTATCCCTGGATGTCTAATTATTACGGAATATCCCCCGCAAAAATCTCACAGTTGCTCCTTGAAAGTCCCTTTTTCACTTGTTTGACTGTGACACCTGTTCTCCTGAGCCTACTCAGTCTCAGGTCCTACATGTGGTGGGAGAGCTGCACCCAGCCAGCCCATCCACCCAACAGCACTCAGTACCACACACAGCAGTAAATCCATGAAAATATGGCCTATGCTGGCTCTCTCACAAATACTCTGGAATCTCCAGTGATTTGTGACTCAGGAACTTCCTCAGCCAGAGGCTCTGTATTTAACAGTCCTCTGTGGAACTTTCTCTGTGGATTTCTCCTGTGCTGCACAGAACTGAAGCAGGCTTCCAGCATTCATGGCATTCTGGAGGGAGAAATTTGACAGCTCAGGTGAAGAGCTGTCTCCTCTTCAGAACCTGCTCCCTCCTCACTTCCTTTTACCATCCTTCAGTTTTGTATTAGGAGAAGACAGCAAAGTTCTGTTGTTAATTCACTTTCTCAATGACACTTAGAGACCTCCATGAATCCTCCCCCACCTCCTTTTGTTGTAGCATCGTAGGAGGCACAGTCTATTCAGCTGGAAGCTGCTCCCATTCCCCTGATTGTCTCCAACACTCCTCACCACATCTTTCCAGTCCTCCCATATTCTGTTTGAACAGAGGAAGACAGAACTGCGAATGGTGTTTGTTACACCAGTGAATGTGTATTTACAATCAAATACCAATTTTCCATTTTGTCCACCTTTAACTTTGGGGTTTTTTTTCACTACTATTGTGAAGTTGACATTTTCCTGCAGCCATTTACCATAAGCCTAATATTTCACTCCCAAGTGGCTCTGAATCCATCCTGATCACGTTTGAATTCCACCTGTGTCCCCATGCAATATCTTACACTCATCCACACTTCCTCTTCCACCTCACTGCCCAGCTGCTCATTACTGAGACATCCTCCTGGGGCTCCTTGCATCTGGCCTCATCTTTTCCACCCAGAACAAAGCTTCCTCAGCTGTTCTTATTATAAACTTATTTCAGCTATATTCATGGATGGGCAACAAGAATGTGCAGAAGGAGAGGTGGTTTTCTACAATCTTACTGCCACTGACTGGCAAGCACTCAGCAGCAAGAAGCTTCCCAGCACATCTCCTGCTCTGTTATCCAAGGTCTGGAGGACTGAATCCATCCCAGCTTGCCCTGGCACAGATCCCTCTTCTATTACTGATGACATGGGAACGTGAATCACAAAGCTTTAGGAGCTCAGGCAAGTTCCCTGTTCAGTGCAAGATAGGCAGGTTAAAAGTTAATTTATTTTATTCAGCTTCCTGGCCTGCTTTGAAGTAATTAAAGGAATTAACCTGTGCCTTTGTTCTCCAGGAATGTAACAGGGATAATAACTTTTCTTCCCTCAAAAATAAGCTGATAAAATAAAATCCACTAACGGCTTTCAAGAACTCTGAAATCAGAGCAAACAGGATTCTAACTTAAAGATCCTAATTTTCCTATGGGAACATTTTCTGTACTTGTTGGCATTGCTACCTGTGGCTCAGGTAGATGTTTGTTTTCAGGCAAGTCTTTACTTCAAGAATTTCTCCTGTTCTCCATAGAAATCCTGATAGCTTGTTCTCTCCCCTCCTGTCTTTTCCAGCATCAGTGCTATTGTATTTGTTTAATGGGGTTAATATGCTGCTGGTATAATAATGATCATGCACGGATGCGATTATTATGTGTGATTAATTCTGCAGCTGCCAAAAAGCTTGGAGGACTTTTCTTAGGCAAGGGAATAACTTCACAATAGTTCTTCTCACATCACATTACACACAGACATAAACCCCAAAAGAAATGCAGAAGGGAACAGAAGGAAGGCTGGATTAGAGGAGACAGAGCTGCACCCAGCAGAGCAGCTGATGAAGGTTTAGCATCACATGGGCAGACACATTTCTGTGCTTTGTGTTTATGCACTGACTAGCTCAAATTATTCCTGGTCCATCACTGTGATCCCAAGGTATTACTTCCATGCACATAGTATGTAACTGGTTATAAATTTTTAAAGACATTTCTGCCAGTGGTGTAGCCTTCTCTTGCTAATTTTTTTTTTTTTTATAATAAACACCCTTTAAACGAACACACTGCATTTTGTTCTAAGAAGATACAAGACCACAGACCAAAATATGAACTCCTACAAAATGCTAGCACAGGTTAATGATTTTTACAAGAAGCAAGGAGAATGGGGTGCACAGCACACAAGCCATTAGCACTAAAATACCAACAGTGTCCACATCTGACAAAGCTGTAGATGCTTTTCTACATGAGGCTTTTTGGCACACCCAGATAATTTACGGTCCGATGCTGGAGCCACACTCTTGAGTGCTCTTAAGTGCTCTGAGTGATAATGGATCTATTTGTGTGATCAGGGAATGTAAGCATAGGCCTGTAACTCACCACATTCCCCAGAACAATACCTGGACACTTATCTTTGACCAAACTATTCTTAAATCCCACATATGCGTCCTGAAGAGAAGACACTGCCTGCACAATTTAAGTTTCTCTAAGCTGCCCAGCTGTTTTCTAACCCATTTATTACCCACGTAAGCAACCATGACTTTGACATTTACCTGACTCAGTTGAGAGGTTTAAGTGAAGGAGAAAATGTGCCCAGGAAATACTGAGATATGCACTATCTCCTTCTCCTTCTCTATAAAACCATCTGTTTCAGCCTCTGCAGTCTTTAACACCTAAAATCACCAATGCTCCAGTCCAGTTCCTTGTTCTGCACATAGAGAAATCCCTGTGCATAGAGAAATCCCTGTGCAAGGATGCCAAGAAGGCAGCACACATGGTGTGGGTCTACAGGTGGCAGAGAAGAGGGTCAAGCTGGGCAAAAAGCACAGCTGGAAACTTTGCTGTTGTGCAAAACTCCTTTGCCATTCCTAAAAGCTGACAGGACCCACACATGCGTCCTGTACAGGGTCTCTGTATCCAGGGCTGAGAATGGTGAGGAATTCTGCCTCTTCAGTCTTACCATAAATGGCTGCCCTGAATAGCAGTTTAGGCTCGGTGTTTAAGTGTTCCACAGCGCTATTATATCCAAAATTTCCATGATACTTTAAAGAAATCACTCCCATCTGAGCCTTGAACAACAGAACTTCAAATAGCACCTATTTAAGAAAACACAGGGGCTCTTTGCTCACCCTCCAGAAAGGGGTTCAGCTGCACTTTGTGAAGGACTTATTGAGCATCTCATTCAGCCAGCACCATGTTTCAGACAGTAACAAACTGCTCTGCAGTGCCTGGGGGGTTATCAATGAAGTGCTACTCCAGCACCGAGACAAGGGCTGGTTTCCTTCCTTCTTTTTAATTTCTTTCAGTTTCTGCTTCACTGGGTTTTCTTTTTCTCACCACGCTACTGGGGGCTTTACAGGCACAGAAGAACAATTCAGAAGGCAGAAACAACAATGTGACTTGGAATAAAAGAAGCAGATTTTGATAGGTTCAGAGTTTGCCTATAATAATTTATGGATTTCTGTGTTTCACCTAAAAGTTGATCTAGCACTGAGAGACATTGGTCTGACACTGGTCTGTATCATCTGGATACAGCAAGGATGAAATTTCATTTATGGGAAAAAGAAGTGGGCATTACAGTTGCCTGAAAATTAATTTGGACCTATATTGGGACTACTTTAATTTCATTTCTGAGAGTAAAACTTTGGGATGTATCTACTCTGCAGCATATATAAACAGGAGAGCTTTCCTGCTGGGGCATGGTTGCCATAGTCTACCTTTGTTTTAAATTACTGAAGAAGATCCCAATTTAAAACCTTTTTTTAAACATGCACATGCAAACAAGAACATGCCTTCAAGTAACCCACATGGAGAGGTATGCTGTCACAGCTAATAAAAGACAGTGAGGGCTGCACAGGCTGGGGTCAGGGGTTTTGCTGTTGCACAGACTTGCCCTTAATTCCCAAGGGACTGACTGATGACAGATTATTTCTGTAATCTACTTAAGTATAGTTTAGTGTAAAACCTGAGTTTTCACATCCATGTACTGAAATATTTCGTAACTATTTTGCTAGATCTGAACCAAAGAGCAGAGCATCTTGCAAAAGCAATTTCAGTGTTTTGCAGCTCAAGATACTCTGTCAAACCCAGAGAAGGCAAGGAACTGCCAAAGGTTTGCCTACTTTGACAAGCAAGCACACATCACAGAAAGCAAACAGAAAGGTTGTTTCACATTGCCATTAGCTGCTGGTTTCAGACAGGAGGCAAAAGGACAGCAGGAGATGAATGAAGCACTGCTGTTCCACCCCTGAATGAGGCAACCAGCAGCAAACAGTGGCTGTGACTCTATCTCTATCATGGACATTACCAGCACCATCCTTCTCCAGGACTTACTGCAGCTCAGGCACCAACTAAATCTACTTTAGGCAATTTCCATTTTTTCGTTTAGGACTGGAGGAAGGGAACTCAGCTGTTGCAACAACTTTCAAATCTTCTTTCTGCAGAACATTTCCTTGTGGAGCAGTGGAGGATTCACAGGAGGAGGGTCCCCAAAGGCCCCAGAGCACCAGCTCACCAGCACTCAGCAGCGCAGCAAGGGGACTAAACCAAGTGCAGCCTTGGGAAACACTTAATGGCATCAGGCAGGGCCTCTGTGGTCACATGGTAGCATTTAAACACTTGGAAAGTGCTTCTCGCTTTTTTGTATGGATCTGCTGAGAATTCTGTGCTTTGGGTACAGCAGCACTTTTGCCATAATCAGATATTGTAAAGGTATGAGCAATAAAGCAGACATTCTGGTATTATTGTCCCATCAGCTGAGCTTTCAGATGATTCCCTCCAATTGCCCTGTACTATTTATCAGCACATGGATCTGAAATAATACTTAATTTTCAATCAGGTGCTCTGCTCAGGGAACCCAGCTCAGAAACACTGTAGTTGAGTACCTTGAGGAAGAAAATAAAAAAAGCAAATTTTGGCTCAAAGGAGCTATTTAATAGCAGTGAAAGTACTTACCAGGTGGCCTATTAATTGCAAGGTTTCGGAAATGGCTGCCTTTGATCATCTCCACTGCCAGCCTCCCTGTAGTGGCATTGTATGACAGTCCCACGAGCAGCTCTGGCACCCCTCCATGCGACAGGGACTGTGTTGAGGAAGCGCTATCACTGTGAGAGATTGCTGACAGACTCAGCTGAGAATCTGCACTCTGCAGGGAAAGAGCACTGAGAGAATCATCAGGACATTCACCACCCCTCCCCCCCCCCCCCCAATTTGTATCTTGTGGCCTTGTTTAGTAAGATCTCAGCTAAGAAATTACAATAACTGAGAATTAATTATGCTGGGGCACCAGAAGAATCAGAGCGTCACTTTTACAAAAACACATCTCTGAACTTGCTCTTTAAAGATGAGGAACTCTGAGTAAAGTGTTATCATGAGTGTAAATCAAAGGCTCTGAGATAAGCAAACATCCTACTACACTAATACTCTGTACATCTCCTTGATAATGGCTTTTGGATGGAATATACTTTTCAGTTTGGCAGGTTTTGGCCATGTACTGTGCATTTTCTTACTTTCTTTCCTTGCTACCACAACTCTTTCACTATTCTCCATTTCACATGAAGCAGAATGTTTTATTCATTCCACGTGTACAACCTTTCTCCGAGCTTTTTGTAGACAATGAATCATGACAGAGCTCATCTACACCAATTGATTGGCATAGCCAGAGCTGGATACAACTGCGATGTGCTTGGAAAATTAAGAAGCAGCACAGCCAGTTCCTCTTCACATGACCCACCTCTCCACTTCCATCTGTCATGTAGAACAACATTACTAAGCATTTCTGGCAAGATGGAAACTGCACAGAGGAGATCCACAGGCTGGTATCTAGGGCCAAATGAGGTAGCTTCTGCACTGGCAATACCAGTGCACAAGTACTGTGGTGCACAAGAACACTGCAATTATTGGAATTAAGGCTAATTATGCCTTGGTGGTTCCCAGACAAACCTACTGTATCTGAATGTCACAGTGAGTGGTGCAGATGTAGTAGATCCACACGATTTTGTGTAAGCTTGCTAGCTGAGCTGTTAATAAAACACAGCTTTGCACAGGGAAGAAATGCCCTGAGCTTCCCCTTCCTGATAACTTTTTAAGTGACAGCAGGTCAGATCCACCAGTCACACACTGACAGCCCTGAATGAATGAAAGACTTCAGAAACACCATATTCACTAAAAAAAACCCCAATTTTGTGGATTCCATCTGTCCTTCATCAAACTTACACTCAGGTTACTCCGTGGCTCCAAGAGCAGTGTCACCTTCACTTCCCCATCCTGGCTGATGCCTCTCAGGTGGAACAACTGCTCCCCCATCATCTTCTCCCCAACCACCTTGTGCACGGCGTAGAGGCGGAAGCGAACGGCGTGGCTGCTCAGCTCCTGCGGCTCCAGCTTGCTGAAGGTGATTTTGTCCTGGAAGATGGGGATGGGTCCTCTCTGCACACTCGTCTTACCCCTCTGCTTCTTGCCCGGCATCAGAACCGCATGCACCTGCCAGGTGTTCACCCCACTGCGGTCCTTGTCCGGGATGTCCCTGGCCTCCAGGACAGTGGCTATCAGCTTTTGGCTCGAGGATTTGTAGGTGAAGATGACATCCAGGTCACCACATTTGCAGATGGGCTCGTGGGCACAATGATGAGCTGGCACATTGTTCACTTCGTTGTGTTCCTGCAAAGAGAAGGAAGAAGTAAAACCTCCACTGGAGGTCAACTGCCTCTATGATTCCAATTCCAATTAAAAAGAAATTGTTCTCCTCACTTGTGCCTGCAAGAATAGGCAGTTGCTGTATGAAATATGGATCCAAACTGTTTCTGGAAAGGCCAATGATCGTTAATTGCCTGATTTTGTGTAATAGTCCCCATACGCTCTAGTAAGCAGCAGCACTTGTTGAAACATTTCCAACAAAAAGTTTCATCAATATTTAAGTGTTTTGCAGGAGGTGGTTAATTTGGCAAACATTCTACATAGAGAAAAACTAAACAAAGGGATTTTTACATTTCATTCATGTCAATACTGAGGCACTAGCAAAACAATTTGACCTACTTAACCTGTTACTTTGAACATACACTGGAATTGTTTTTCAAGGTGGAATTTTTTTACATTATTAAAATCAAACAATTCAGCTGAATCTGTTAACTTTTTTTATATTTTGTTCTTCTAGAAATAAAAAAAAAATAATTAGGCACTATTTTTAATATGAAGAGGAAATCACCATGTCAGAATTTCTTGTGGAATGGAAATTCCATTTCTAGATGCTAACCCATAATTCAATACTTTTCCTACAGCTAAAGCAATGATAATGGGGATAAGCAGTCTGATTAAATACATATTGATTCTTTATACCCTTCTAAAATCTCCCAAGAGAAGCATCTGTTCCTTCTGTTCAGTTTGGGTACTAATACATTCAGAATAAAAATTCAAAATAAACAATCACAACATGTGCAAACCAGTTCACACACAATCTTTTACCTACTTTTAAAACAAAAACCATCTTGATAAAACAAGATAAAACCATGGATGCTCACCTTCCCTTTTGCTGAGTGGGTGTGTGGGTTTCTGTTCAACAGTGCTTTTTTATCTTAGAGCTAGAATGTGCTTCATATGATAAAGGGGTTGCTATAGTGATCAATGATTTGTATTTAAACACGAGTATACACTGTACTAGGGAAAGATTTTCAGTTAATAGCCAGAAGGTGAATTAAGGCCTGTCACCAGCATCTGAGTCACCCTCCTCCTCAAACATTTATCTTCTTTTCACATTTTAAGTAACACTTCTTTCCAGCACAGGAGTCTTTTTGTTCAGAGAACAGATGACGGGCCATGGGACGTCTGGTGTTAAGTCCTTTCAGAAGTGTCTGGTGTCTCCAACAGGGCCTCAGATAAACATCAAAATTTTTGTTTACTTCCTGTCAATCTACTTTTGAAGTGCCCAGATTCATCTGCCATGACATGCAAAGCTCCAGATTTTCACATTTTCAGAGGTGTTTAAGACTTGTGCACATGAACACAAAAGTCCAAGTGTGCAGATCAGAGACCTGCTGTTGCATGTCTTGCAGAAGTAATGTCAAAGGGAGAACAACACAAAAAATTACTTGCTTGGCTACAGAAACACCTTTCTGTATGAACAGCAGGCTGCTAAAAACAAAAATGCAAGGCAGGCCAGGTTGCCTGGAGAGAGCATGGTGTTACAAAAATGTTAAGTGCTCCTGTGTAGCAGTCAAGTTATTTCTGTCTGGTTGATGAAATAATATTCAATACGTGATGGGGTTGTGCTTGACTCATATTTCCCTCCACACTTTTATCTGTGCATTTGCTGTTGAGGAGATGGAATCAAGGCACATTTAAGGACTGCTGCTAAGGTCTGGAGACAACCATGCTTGAGGCAAAACTTGGCTTTCATCTACATGTCTGAGCTGGAAAATGTGAACTCCAGTGCATCAGCACAAACCCACAGGAATGAAAATCCAAGAGACACTTCCTTGCCCCAGCAGGGCTGATATCATCACCTTCTGGCAGTGTGTAAGGCAGACTAAAGGTCAGATATCTGCATTTTGACTAAACAGCTAGAGAAGATTTGGATTTCAGGAAAGCTCAAATTGTGCTACTAGAGCAGTGGCCAGATCCACTGCAGAGAAGACTGCATGAACTGGAGGCAAAGAGGGAAAGAGAAATGCCAAACTCCTTGGCAGTAAGCTTTCCATGGGAAACCAAGCTTTGGAGACCTCACAGACTGGCCCTTTCTGAGAGCATTTTGCTATCCAGGACTCACCCACATACAGGTTTGCTACACACCTACAAGTCCTTCTTCTGTGGAAGTCATTGACAGAATTCCCCCCTGCTTTCAGAGCCCTGCTGGGCTGCAAGTGATTTGTGAATGTGTTGGTTATGCAGACACTTGAACTGAAATCCAAGGAAAGACTGGGGTTTAGGTACTTCATCTGAATTTCTTTCTTTCCCTCTTCCCAGCATAGTTGTTGAGAGGCTAAGCCAAGAATCCTGATTGATACTGCATGTCTAACCTAGTCATTCAGGACAGCCAACATCCACTTCACTAAGTAAAATAAGTCCATTTCTGCCAGAGAAACCTGAAAGAGCAGCTAATTATGGACAAGGCTTGAAATGGTACTTGTGGTTCCACTGCAGGGGCATAAAATTACCATTTCTGTCTGTAGGGAAAGGTCCTTTGAGTGGAGCATAATAACACTTGGACATTTCTGGCATGTCAGAACATTTAGTTCCTGCAATAAAAAGTCTTTCATTAATCCACACAATACTTTTGAATGAGAAGCTGCTTGTAAGAGATAAACTGTGTCTTGGGCATTTCTGCTCCAGTCTGCTGGAACCCTTCTTGGCATTTTTAAAATGTAGACACCAGGAGTAAAATGAGCCATGCATTCCAAAGAAACACAAGAGGACACTGGAGACGCTGCAGCACACGTGAACCGTGGCAAAGCAAATCAAACATGGAAAAGGAGAAACGAGCCTCAGATGGGCAGACAAAGAGTGTGTGTCAGAAACACAGCAAAGAGAGGGCAGGGCTGCTGCCACACACAGCTCCCATGTGGGGTGTAGTGTTTTGTGGGATTGGGTTGTGCAGAAAGCCAAAATGCTGCTCCAAACACCCCTTAGGGCTGGAGCATCAGCACCAAGGAGCTGCCCTCCAGGGACAGGGACCTTCTCTCAAAGCCTTGTTTCTCACAGTCTGATGGAGGTATGGATTTCCACAGCTGTCTTTTAACTCAGGCAGAAGATATGACCTTTGTGCTGTTCTTTTAATATGTCTGATGCAAGCTGATATTTTTCCAGAAATTTAATCCTGCAGTAAGATAATGAAAATCAGCACATCATGCAGAGAGATTAGGAGAGAAAAGGGGGATGCAAAGTCATCAGGTGTTTATAATGCCTTAGAATCTGAAATGTTTCCTTGAGGAGTCAAAATAAAAGTGCAGAACTAAGGAAAAGAAGACTCAGGTTCTCTCCTTCTCTAAAAGTTTGCCTGGTATCAATGGGGACAAGATTACGGTCACTTGGGCAGATCACAGGCCACCCCCACCAGCTGCCTCCAGCTTTTCAGATTATTCCCATTGTCTAAGCCATAGAAAATACCTGGAAAAAGACACAGATCTGACCCAGTGACCACGTACCCTGTCCTGGGACACACACCCTGCATGTACAGCCAGTGACCAACCCTGGGCCACCACAGAGAGCTCCTTGCTAAATGTCAGTAAATGCTGCTGAGTAGCTAAAATTCCAATTTCAGTTCAGACACTGCAGTCAGAAATCAAGCAAGGAAAGCCTTTCTGTGAATTAGTGTTGGTAGCAAGAGCTAAAATACCAGAAAAAGGGGGAAGCACAAAGAAGAGGTGTATGGTCATGCACACAAGCACACAGAAGTACCATTATCTTATGCTGTGCTGATCAATTTTTCACTTCATTTCTCCTGTAACCTTTTTTGGCCCCCAATATCCTTCAAAAGCTCTCACTGTGTGTAATAAATGACAATCCACCATACCTCAGGGCTCCAAGCCGATGAGCTGTCAGTAGCATCATTCACTTCCAATCCCTGGTTGGCAAATGCTGTCTCCATTTCCAGATGTTCTTCCCTGTGTGACTGGCTGACATCATCCCCAGTTCTGGGCTCCATCCTGGGCCCTTTGTGCTGCCCAGTGCCCCTACTCCTGGTTGTTGTTCTTGAATCAACAGATGCATGGTCATCTTCTCGACAGGAGAGGTTGTCTTGGTAACTCAGTTGGCTTAGTCCATCCAGATCTAACAATTTTCAACAAGAAAATAATTTCAGAGGGATTAGAACAAATTCCTCCCCCTTCCAAAATGTGCCTTTCTCTCCTTTCTTTTGTTTTTTTTTTTTTTAATTTTTCCCTAATCTCCAGCACTTACAATAGACAATTTCTGTTTCCTGCGGCACTGAACCTGTAAAGAAACCAATCCTGTTTAAATCAGCATTTGATGGAAGGGACATGACTGTTTCTCACCCTTTACTGAACTGAGAAACCCATTGCCTTTACTTGAAGAAGTTATCCACAAAATGCAAGTGTCAGTGGAGTGTCTGGGATATTCAAGTGCAGTCCCAAAGCAATCTCTTCTATGAAAACACAAATCAAACTACAGAAAAGCACAGCAGAGGCCTGATGAACAGGTATCACAATTTCCTCCTGTGCAGGAGGAGGAGATGACAGGAGTTAGCATTATCCTCAAGAGCATGGTGCAGGTGAGGAAGGCAGCTTCACAGATAGTACAGAGGGCCAGCATTACCCTCTCACCCATCCCTGAGAGCTTAGGTGAGCAGCTCCAAAAACCAGCTAGGAATCTCTAAATCCCATGCTTGGGCTGAATTTTCCTCCCAAGGACAACAGAGGGGAGATGTGCTACCTAATTTCCTAACTGCTTTTATTAGTTTCAATTCATCTTTTCCTACACACATGTGCTCCATGGGCTAGAGTAAGCTTCATTAATGAGAATAAAATAATTCTCTCTGCTTCACACCACAGATTCCTCTTCTACACCACTGAAATCTCTGTTATGAACACAGGGAGCTTTTCTCTACTTGAAAGCACCAGTGAGAGCTCTCTGGATGGAGCAGCACAAATAATTACATGTCCAGAGACACAGATGAAAATAACATCATGATTTGGCCTTGGATGCGTTCTGCAAGCACTTTCAGAAGAAAACCAGGGACATTCCTCCTCCTAATGCATCTCATGATGAACCTTGCTTCAGGAACGTGGAAAGAAAATCCTGCCTCCATCTCTTTCAAATAAGCAGAAAGCAGTCACAGAGAAAGAATGAGTTGTGCTTCCAGACAGCTGATGACAGCAATGAAAACATAACAATTTCCTTTGCAAACAGAGCTCTTTGGGGTTTAAAGGTTTCACA
The DNA here is from genome assembly GCA_013400635.1 of Hypocryptadius cinnamomeus. Taxonomy (NCBI): domain Eukaryota; kingdom Metazoa; phylum Chordata; class Aves; order Passeriformes; family Zosteropidae; genus Hypocryptadius; species Hypocryptadius cinnamomeus. The sequence goes on along the minus strand of VYZP01008194.1, from coordinate 80 downwards.
GAAGGAGGTGAGGTTGGAAGGGGCCTCTGGAGATCATCTTGTCCATTCCCTGCTCAAGAAGGGCCACGTCTTTGTTTGTT
>VYZP01008192.1:0-11381 GCA_013400635.1 Hypocryptadius cinnamomeus | reverse complement strand
ATAAGATAAAAATTTGGAAGTTCAAATATTTTAGCTAGTTCTTCTTTTTGTAAGATAATTCCTCTGTCAAGTTGCTCTAGTTGCCACCAAAAGTTACCTAAGTAGCACAAGTATTTAAATACACTTTTGGTGTCAGTTATATATGCTATAATGACATTTTGGGCTTATGTTGCATTAATGCTCCTTGCATTAATGCTTGACTCTGATAATCTCTCCCACATGTGTGTGCATGGTTGGTGTTTACCTCATTACAAGATGTGGGGGAGGCATTATCATGCTCCTGAGGATGTCTGAGGGGTCCTGAAGGTAAAACTACAGGCTGCATCTGCTTCTTCGGCAAGCTTTGATCAGGCTCAAAATCTGGATGCTTCTTTTGCCCAGTTGCCAGGAGAAGGCCCAACTGCTGATCCCTGAGCTACACAATGCTCGTATTCTAGACTTACCTCAATTTTCACATCAGTGATCTTCCCTGCATTACAGTGCACTCATTCCTGTGGAATAGAATCCAGCCAGCATGGATTAAGGGAGGTCCTGCTTGACCAATCTAATCTAATCTAATCAAATCACCAATCTAATCCAATCTAATCAAATCTAACCTTTTATGACCAGGTTCCCCACCTGGTGGATGAGGGAGAGGCTGCGGATGTGTCACCCGGGAGTTCAGCAAAGCCTTTGACAACATCACCCACAGCACCCTCCTGGAAAAGCTGGCAGCCCACAGCCTGTACAGGTGGGATCTTTGCTGGGTTAGGAACTGGCTGGATGACCAGGCCCAGAGAGTGGTGGTGAATGGTGCTGCATCCAGCTGGCGCAGCTATTGTTGTCCTCAGGGATCTGTGTTAGGCCCAGTGCTGTTTAATACTTTTTTATTGATGATCTGGAAGTGGGGATCGAGTCCACTATTTGGAAATTTGAAGATGACACCAAATAGTGGGGAGTGTTGATCTCCTGGAGGGTAGAAGGGCTCTGCAGAGGGACCTGGACAGGCTGGACTGATGGGTCAAATCCAATAACGTGAGGTTCAAGACCAAGTGCCGGTACACTTTGGATACAACCACTCCCTGCAGTGCTGCAGGCTAGGGACAGAGTAGCTAAAAATCTTCCCAGCAGAAAGGGACCTGGGAGAACTAATTGATGGCACACTGAACATGAGCCAGCAGTGTGCCCAGGTGGCCAAGAAGGCCAAGGGCATCCTAGCCTGTATCAGGAATAGTGTGGTCAGCAGAACCAGGACAGTGATTGTCCTCCTGTACTTGGCACTAGTGAGGCCACACCTTAAGTGCTGTGTCCTGTTCTGGGCCCCTCAGTTTGAGAAGGATGTTGAGACGCTGGAACTTGCCCAGAGAAGGGCAACAAGGCTGGTGAGGGGTCTAGAACACAAGACCTATGAGAAGTCTCTGAGGGAGATGGGGTAATTTAGCCTGCAGAAGAGGAGGCTCAGGAAAATCCTTATCAGTCTCTGCAGCTGCCTGGATGGAGGGTGTAGCCAGGTGGTCTGTTAATCAGACAGCTCCAGTATTCAGAGTAGAGAACAGACTTTTGTTTAGAGCAGGTGCTAAAGAACGTGCGTAGACACAAATGTACGCACACACACATCAGTGTTATCATCCTGGAGTATTGTTCCAGTGAGATAAATATTATGGGATTTTTACTGCCAGAATTCTTTCCTATTTCTACCATCCAAATCATGACCAAATCCAACCTTAAAGACATTCTGTAAGACAGACATTACACTTGCCTGTTATTAAGATGAAGGTTAGTCTGCTGCATTTTTAGGCTGTCCCAAGAAAAACCACAAATCCATGTTTCTGCATAGCTATCATGTCCTGTTGTCTAACTCTTTTACAAGGCCCCCACTTGAAGTAAAATTTTTCCCTTCCCATATTTTTGTTTTATTCTAAAGCCTTCTTGCATGCAAAGGGGCCTTGTTATAGTTTTTTTCTTATGATAAGGTAGAAGTTAGAAATATCATCAAACATATACATCAAATATCTTTCCAGAATATGCCATTTTCCCTTTTGCTCAATGCCTGGGTCTTGCAGAGCTCTAGGAAAAACTAATCAGACACACTCACACACACCATACACAGAGTCTGACTATGGTGCTCAAAGATTGCCATCTATACACTTGCAGTGTGGAGAAACAGGCTCTGTAGTCACCCCTTTCAGCATATGCCAGGATGTGCTAGGTAGGTAGCCAAGAATTCCTAGGAGCCAAAGCTTGTTAAAGTGTGTGTAGACCAAAGTTTTTCTGAGCTCCTCCTGAATTCCTACACTAAGATTTCCTACTGCAATGTATTTTTCCCCTCAGTTCACCTGCAGGTTCATCTTGGTGGCAAAGATGTGTTTCATCAGGTGTGTGGTTTTCATGGTTGCCTTGTAAATTTGTGAACAAGAAACTTCAGCCAGGCTGACTTTGCCTGCTGGTGTCAATCCCCCTATCCTTACTTTTAAAACATAGATGTAGTAGAAACTTGTTATAAGACATACTGAACTGGGACACGTTGTCGTTCATCATCCCACCACAAAGACAGTATCTTTCTCTGCATGGTTTCTAGATATTGTTGCAGTAATGTCCCTGAACAATCTCAGTTCATGACCATCCTTTGGACCTTTCTCTTAAAAGTAGCTTCTTCAACCCACTGGCAACTTCATTGATAGAAGATACTTCTGTCCAGTTGACTTAGTTATCCTCTGCAGATTTCTCAATTTCATTTTCTAGCATCTGATCAACATTTTCTGTGTCTTTTTAGATGCTATGGATATTTCTTTTTATTGCAGATGCACTTTGAAATATCAGACTGACAACAAAAATCTAGAGAAAGATAAATTAAAATAAGAGGGGAAATAGAAGTGCAGCAAAAAAATACATTTTCCTAACACACTGTGATACATATAAATTGTCAAGTTTGGGCATTCTTGGCTTAATCTGGTGAATAATTTTTGTTTCTGAAAAATTATCTCTCTCTCTTTGACTACTTCTGTCAGACTTTCATCTTCTATAAAACCCTTCTCAATTTTATATGCGGTATCATTGCTCTGAATTTTTTTGTAATTACTGATAAAACCAGTAATTTACTTTGAACAAGCACATATAACAATGGTCAGGTAACTTGCATGTCTTCAATATTTTTTCTGTTAGGATTTGATTAAAAATATATTGTGCTGCATGGTACAAAATGTATCAAAGTTGTTTTTACAAAATTGAGAGAATCATAAAAATATAGAAACACAGAAAGGCTTGGGTAGGAAGGGACTTTATAAACCATCTAGTTCCAACCCTCCTGCCATGGGCAGGGACACGTCTCACTAAACCTCGTTGTTCAAAGCTCTGTCCAGCCTAGTCTTGAACACTCCAAGGAATGGGACATCCACAGCTTCTCTGGGAAAACTTTCCAGTGTCTTACCACCCTCCCAGTGAAGAATTACTTCAGTTTAAAGCCATCCTCCCTTATCCTGTCGCTATCTGCCTGTGTAAAAAGTCGTTCTCCCTTTTTTTGTATATGCCTCCCTGAGTACTGGAAGGTCCTATAAAGTCTCCCTAAAGCCTTCTCTTCCCCAGCTCTTTCAGCCTGTCTTCCCAGGAGAGGTGATCCAGCCCTCTGACAATTTTGGTGTTCCTCCTCTGCACCTGCTCCATCAGGTCAGTGTCCTTTCTGTGCTGGGACCCCAGAGCTGGATGCAGCACTGCAGTGGGGTCTCACCAGAGCAGAGCAGAGGGGCAGAATCCCCTCCTCACCCTGCTGGCCACACTGCTNAGAGGGGCAGAATCCCCTCCTCACCCTGCTGGCCACACTGCTTTGGATGGAGCCCAAAATACTTTTGGCTTTCTGGGCTGCCAGTGCACATTGCTGGCTCGTGACCAGCCCTTCATCCACAAGAACATCCAAGTCCTTCTGCACAGGGAAGGACTGTCAATGAGTTCTTCCCCCAGTCTGTGCTCATGTCTGGGATTACCCTGACCCAGGTGCAGCACCTTGCCTTTGGACTGGTACTTCATGAGTTTCTCATGGGCCCACTCTCATGTTTNAGTTCCAACCCTCCTGCCATGGGCAGGGACACGTCTCACTAAACCTCGTTGTTCAAAGCTCTGTCCAGCCTAGTCTTGAACACTCCAAGGAATGGGACATCCACAGCTTCTCTGGGAAAACTTTCCAGTGTCTTACCACCCTCCCAGTGAAGAATTACTTCAGTTTAAAGCCATCCTCCCTTATCCTGTCGCTATCTGCCTGTGTAAAAAGTCGTTCTCCCTTTTTTTGTATATGCCTCCCTGAGTACTGGAAGGTCCTATAAAGTCTCCCTAAAGCCTTCTCTTCCCCAGCTCTTTCAGCCTGTCTTCCCAGGAGAGGTGATCCAGCCCTCTGACCATTTTGGTGTTCCTCCTCTGCACCTGCTCCATCAGGTCAGTGTCCTTTCTGTGCTGGGACCCCAGAGCTGGATGCAGCACTGCAGTGGGGTCTCACCAGAGCAGAGCAGAGGGGCAGAATCCCCTCCTCACCCTGCTGGCCACACTGCTTTGGATGGAGCCCAAAATACTTTTGGCTTTCTGGGCTGCCAGTGCACATTGCTGGCTCGTGACCAGCCCTTCATCCACAAGAACATCCAAGTCCTTCTGCACAGGGAAGGACTGTCAATGAGTTCTTCCCCCAGTCTGTGCTCATGTCTGGGATTACCCTGACCCAGGTGCAGCACCTTGCCTTTGGACTGGTACTTCATGAGTTTCTCATGGGCCCACTCTCATGTTTGCCCAGGTCCCTCTGGATGGCATCCCATCCTTGTGCTGTGCCCATTGCCCCGCTCATCTTCCTTGCTGAGGGTGCACTTGATCCCTTTGTCTGTGTTGTTGATGAAAATATTGAAGAACACTGATGGCAAGACAGAGCTCTGAGGGACAACACTTGTCACTCACCTCAGCCTGGACGTAGAGCCATTGACCACAACTCTCTGGCTTTGTCCGTTCAGCTAATTCCTTAGCCACCAAATAGTCCACCCTTTGAACCCATGTCCCTCATGTGGAGTTAAGGATGTTGTGTGGGACACTGTTGAAGGCCTTACAGATGTCTAGGTAGATGACATTGCTTGGTCGTCCCATGGTGATAGTTGCAGAATGAATGTTGCAGGCAGATATTTCTGGAATCACAGGAGAGTTTTCATGGATTAATCAGTTCCATATTGACAGTAGCCAGCACATTATGAAAGGAGTCTTCATAGTGTATTTAAAGTAATTAGCATGCATAAACGCTTTTATGTGACTGCTAATGGATACTATGCTGTGAATGTTATGTTTTCTGTTAGAAGGCAATAGTAAGAGGATAGTTAAAGTCAGATTCCATGCCTATCAATATGTTTTTTGTGCCTTAAAAAGAAAGGAATATATCTACCTGTAATTTTACTATATGGGTTGCAGAACATCTGGTGAACAGCTGCTTTCTAAAGACAAATTTATTCAGATAATCTCACTGAATAGCTTTAGGTTCTGTCTAGCAACAAATGGCAGAAACAATCTTATTAAGGCTCATACCCAAAACCATTTTTCTTGGTTTTTTTTAGTAAGTACTTAACACCCAAAACTATGTAGTGGGCATGTTTCCTGGGCATCCTCACAGCATTAGCACTTGCAGTCCTGCTGCCTCTTAAAGGTACTCTGAGATCCATTTGCAAAAGGGATTGTTTCTTATTAAGGGACTACGTTCCCTTTGGTTGCTTGCCATGAAGGGAAACAGTGGGTCACAAGTTATGTGCAAAACTGGTGATAAGCCCATGCAAAGGAAATAAATACACCGCAGCATGCTGTTTCTGGAATGTTGCTCAGCACTTGTATATCATGTCTTCAGAACTCTGAGGAAAAAGCGTTGGGTGAGGGATGCTCAAGAACACAATGGCACAGTTGTTCTGCCATTTGCACCATTGCTTTAAAATGAATGAAAATCAGAAGAATACTCTCAAAAGCTCTCTCCCCCATTTAAACCTCCTATGTGCTTTATCCTGTCTTTGAAGACAGACAAGAGTTCTCTTTTCTAGAAAATTTTGGTATAGCAGACATGAGCACTTGGCAACCTCTCGCCTCATTGATGCTTCATGAGAGCATCAGTTGTCCCATGGAACACGATAGTTGAAATGGGGAGAAAAAAGATGGAGGTGTAGTTTAAATTGCACCTGAAACACTGTTCTGTAGAACTAAGACAGCAGATGAGCAGTCGACAAAGCGACTTGACAAAACAAATTTGTCAAGTTTCATCTTAACTGTTCCAGGCTGGTAGCATGAAGTAAATCAGGACACAGGAAAAGTAACACAGATATTTTTATGTTGCCACACAAAAAATTGATTAGTTTTTTGGAAGCATGAGACAAAGTATTACAAAACAGGAAGAAAACCTCCAGAACTATCCCATCTAGCCCTCTACCCCAGAGCATGAATCTTTTCTGAACCATGGCAGAACTGTATCTAGCCTGTTGTCACATCTCCCAGAGATGCTGCAGCCCCCCAAACATGTCTTTAGGAAGATTTGTTATTCTCGTGAGTGGAGTTGTGCAATGACCACCAGACACTTTTATATTTTTATTTACTGTAGAAATCCAGACAGCGCATACCTCTAAGCATCTGAAGACTACTGTCCTTAGAATAAGAAACCCCAATTATTTTCTCTTGGGCCATGCCATCAAGGAGAAACACACAAGAAACCTCATTGGTGGAAGCTCTGGAAAGCTATACTTCACTAAATAAGACCTGCTATTTTGTGCAAATCAGCCATATGCTGCACTTGATGAGGTGAAGACTTATGTAAAGTCTGTTTCACGTACAATCTGGCATGTATGAGCTCTGAATGTAAACATCTCTTTAAACAGGGTCATATCCTAATATACAGATGGTCCGTAGGTCTATTGTAGTTTCTCTTAGAATATGTTAAAAAAATGGGCAGAGTTTGTCTTATGAAGTAAGATATAAAAAATGTGTGTATGGTTTGGTATGTGCCAGCCCTCCAAAGGTAGGGAAGTGCTGTAAATAATTTGTTGACTCTGTGCCAGATTCTTGTGTTGGATCTTTCCATGTGTAGCAATGTGATGACAAGGCCAAAAGAACTTCAAATTCAGTTATTTTAAAACTTTGTTCTTTTGAATGCTACTGTAAGAAATTAAGGCAATTAGACATCAGAAGAAACAATCAATTAATTGACTACAAAATGCACACACAAAAATTACTGTCCATTTTTATTAACTTCTAGACAGTACTTCAGTCAAGGGGGTATTGTAAGCTCCTTCATCCTAAAGTATGAACTGCATGAAAAAGAATGATCACTTCCACAGAAGGCTATTAATGTCATATGACAGTAAAAATTTTCCCTATTTCTTTTGTTACTCTTATGGCTGAATAACTGATGTAAAGTATTGCTTCCATTTTTTCTCATTTGTCCTAGGAATCAGACTCCATAGTTACACAACAAATGTTTTAGGTTTTAATTCCCTTTTACCTCTCTGGTGAAAGATTATTGAGAATTAAGAGATGTCAAAGTGTATGAGTGACAGAGAGACAAATGAGTCTTCAGTTCTGTAGTAGAGGCTGCAACTGAAGAGGTTTGAAGAAAAATGGCATGAGATGTTATGAGGGAAATATTTTCTTCTTTACTGTAATTCTGAGTGGATGTAACATCAAAAATATTTTCTGAGATGGACTACATTTTTCTTTTTATTTAACTTTTGTCTAAAGTAAATAGGGGATATAGATCACAACTAGGAACAACCTTAATAGGCTACTAGACTAAAAAGAAGAAAGGTCCTCCTGACTTTCAGCTTGGCCTTGGAGACTCAAACTTAACTTAGTATTAAATAAGATTGCACAGCAGATAAATATTTTCACTCTACTGAAGGGAAGATTTTCAAGCACATTAGCCTGCTTGAGGACTCAGCTGTTTGTATGCACTGTCTCCTCTGCCATGCCACTAACAGCAGAGCTAGAATGACAACATTTTGAGTCCATAGCCACATATTTTTGTTGCTGTGACAAGTCCCATTTGGAAAGTCAGCTGCACAGCAAAACATAACGAAGGAAGTATTTGCAAGAAGTGTTCATCCAGAATACAACTCATTTCAGAGCTGCTTTGATGAAATTTTGGTCCCTAGGGCTGCTCCACTTCCTTTGCTGCATTTGGTAAAGGCCATCATGGGTCATTCTACTCTCAGCAGGTAAGGAGTCTCACTTTAAAAGCGCTAAAAAATCCATCTGCAAATCCTGATTTTTATGTGTTAAGAATAACATGAAGAGAAAAAGAGTATTTGTTGAGTCTCATAAGCAATTATGTTAGCATCAATAAAGACTCATGCTCCTCAAGTGGCCCTGGTCACTTCTGTCCCTATATAGAAGATGACCCAGATGGTCCCCACCACTCCATTGCATTGTTTTGTCTTTAATAAAAATGTGCCATGATGGGAACCATCCTACTTCTATTTTGTTGAAATTGTCATTCTTACAGCAGTAAAACAAATCTTATTTAAGGTCATATTTTCTTTGGGAAAATATGTTTTCTTCTGTCATTATTTAGTGCATTTCAAAAGATTTTATAGCCTTCCTTTGTATGAGTGAAAAAGGGGTGAAAACCAGCAGCAGCAACCACCACAACCTGACAGTCAACCCCTGTGTATTTCCATTTATTCAGAATGTATGAGAAGCTCAAGTCTACTCTGCCATTAGACATAGATGTCTGAAGTCATAGTTTACCAGGTGTCACATTCATCAGTTTCTATCACAGACTTGATATTTTTGCAATCATGATTTTTAAAAATTCTTTTAAATAGCAAAGCTTAAATTAGCCTTGCATTATCTCTTCCTTCCTAGAAATGAAAAGACTAGCAAGATATAGGGATATTTTAATAAATTTTAAAGTCTTCAAACTTCTGAAGTTCAGTATGTAAAGCCCTGACTGTACTGAAGGAGGAGAAAGTCTTGCACGAGGCCAGAGGTAGTGCTCTCATTTTCATCTCCCTGCCTCCCTTCCCTGGCTATGTTTTGAAGGGGCTGCTTTAACTTGATGCCAACAGTATATTGTAGCTGGATCACCTTTCCTGGCAGTCTCCTCCCTGTGGCCTCTTGGCTCTTTACGTGGAGGAAAATGCACAGCTGAAGAGCAGATCACACGCGTGACATTCTTTTGCATGATTTACACGACCAGTTTCATTGCAACAAAGATGTAGACAGATGTCTGCAAGAAGAAAATGTCTACTCAGGTGCAATACAGATTTGGATGTCAGAAAGCTTGGGCCAAGGAAAGAGATAGATAGGCTTAATCTTGAAATGTGTTGAGGAGTGCATATCTCACATATTGTAAGTTGCCCATCCCAAGGACATTCAGGTGGGGACAATAAATTTTTGACTGAAGTATTCCAGAGAAGTGCTGAATTCGAAAATGTTTGACGTACTAAATGAATTATTCAGTTTAAAAAAAAATTAATTTTTTTCTTTCCCTGCTACAGCTTCAAGCTGACTCTAGGCTAAGGAGGGAAATGAAACAGCACAGTTATACTTACGACGTAGGAGTTTTTTTGCAGGTGACCTTTTTGTCAGGTGACCTTTTCCAGACACCCTGATCTAGTTTGAGTATTGGCAAAGCCTAAAACTGGGATTCAAAAGAATGTAGTAAACAGACTTTGTAATCATATGGTGTAGCCCCTGTACTGAACATGGCATCTGTCATGAAATGGGTGTTTTCTGGGGTACTCCAACTTTATTTTCTTAAGTGATATGCAGCTGAATTCATACTCTTGCTAGGAGGAGAAAATAAATGTTTTGTCAGGTCTGTTTAGATCCATACTTTTTGTCCAGAGCAGACAAAATTCTGGCATTTTGTCTGTGGTTAAAACATAAAACTTTTCCTATTACATCTTTTATGACATACCGAAAAACACTTCTTGTTGCAAGGAATTCAGAGTTGTGACTTATACAAAATAAATGAAACCCCCAAAACTGCAAAACTGAAAATTATAAGACCACAGAGAACAAAGCAAAAATTCCATGAAACATAAATTTTCCCTAGGGACAGACCTCCAGAGGGATAGGGATTATTCATATAGAATGTGCACACGTACATTAAAAGATGCTTATACCCTAACATGAGGAAGCAAGTGAGATTTATAGTTGTTAGGTTGTTGGATTTTTTTACGTTTAACATTAATCTGCCTCACTCATTTTCACCATAGGAAAACTTCTGGATCAATCAGCTTTATTTTGCATTGCTGTTTTTAGCATTTTTAAGCCCACCACATTTCTCTCTCTGAAGACTTCCAAGGGAAAAAAATTGGAACTGGAAAGTTGTTGTCTTTCCTTTATTTCAAACATGGTTTTGTTCCTCCCTGGAGGAAACAGGTTCAAAATATAGGAGATGCCTGCATTCCCCGAATTCACTGAGTTGACATATCTTTAGCAATTCCTCTTTCTCATCTGGAAGAGATGAATTTGCAGGTTGGTGGTAGGCCAGGTCCACTGTGCTACTCTGACCTTCCAGGCTCTGTAACTTCTGTCCTACATCAGCACAGGAGAGGACCCTCACACCTACCCTATGCCAAGGGACCTGCTTCAGCACTGCAGCTGAGAGGAAGGCTACAGGTTATCTGTGTTTGGAGCCATGTAAAGATGTGGAAAACCTTTGGGTTCAGTTGAAGTTCAGTATCACTTTTTCAGTCTGTTTCTCTGCTCTTCATTTTCCCAATGGGTGATTTTTTTTTCCCCTTTATGTCCTACCATAATGGTACAGAGATATACTTATCCTATTTTTCAATTCACAGTTAGAAAATATGAAGTGAATTTGCTCCCTTCAACACATTACACTGGTGATAGAGGCAAGCTCTGAATGCAGAAATCAGGAATCCCAGGGCTGCCTTTAATCTATGTTTCTTTGTTGTCCTTGGAAGGAGACCATAGACCTGATGCCATCTGCTGCAGAATCACTGGGAATTACAGGTAGCCATAACCTTTATCATAGGAAGCCATAACTTCAGCCTGAAATGAAATGTGCCATAGAATAAGAAATGTCACATGGAGAATTGTTTTTTCTGCCACAAGTCTAATGTATATTGGTTCATTGAAATTGAAACAGATTAAAATTGGTATTAATATTTCATGTTTCTAATATACAAGCTTATTATTCCTGTGATGATAAGATGTTCTCCCTCTTTACTAGAAGGTACGACTTTAACAGCTGAAAGTCAAGAATTCCAGGAGTTTGTCCCTTAAAATAATTTTTTTTACTGCAGTAACCCCAAAACTATTCAATATTACATCATGCTCATTTCGTTGCTAAAGCTGAGAACAGTACTGCAATATGACTTTCTATTTCCCCTTCTCCTCCTCCCCCTTTGAAGCATTTATTTCAGGATGATTTGAGACAAACATAT
>VYZP01008190.1:0-22432 GCA_013400635.1 Hypocryptadius cinnamomeus | reverse complement strand
TATAATTGCTATTGGCACTCTGGCTAGGCTCGGTCCCTGCAGATTAAGATGATACCTTGTGGGACTTGCACACATGTACTAAAACTCAGGGTTAGCTGTGCTGTTGTTGAATTATACCAGCATGAAGTATTTTAATACAATGGTGGCATTGACCCACCAAGTTATCAGGCTATTTTTTGTGCTAATAAATTCAAAGGTGGTACAACTATCTGCATTCAAGGTGCCTAAAATCCACAACTCCTCTGGGGTAAAGCAGGCGATTTCCTGAGGTGGGACAGTTGTTGCCAGAATCAGGTAGCCAGACAGGTCACAGGTGCAGGGGTACTGTTACATAAATGTTGTACCTCCTGGGTGGTGAGAGGGACATGGATCAGACACATTGTGAATAGGGTTCTTAGCAGTGCTAAAGCATCTAAGGTCTGGCCACCTTAGCCAGAGTCACCCAGACATTTTTTCCAAGGGGGGGTATGAGTCTGAGGTCCCCTGTTAAAACATAAACAGAAGAAAAGTCACCTCCCCACCCCTTCTCCCATCCCCACCTGTTAGTCCCACTGACAGAAGTGTTGAGCAGGTACTCAGCGCCAGTGCTGTTCCCCTGGAATGGTAATAGTAACTTGCTTTGCTTCTGCTGCTATCACCTCACACCCATAGAACCAGGTTCCATGGGGGGTTGATACTATACCTTTGCATCTCAAAAGTAAAACTGCACAGGACCTTGAATGGATAGGGAGGGCATAATCCAAAAGAAAATTGACCCAATAGTTCCACTGAGGAGTATATGAGTAGAAGGAGTGGTGTTCCTAATGCCTAAAGTGAGTGGATGTCAATTTTTCTATTGTTTAAAACAGTGCAACTATAGAATAACTCCACTGAAACAAAGGCAAAATAAATTTTAAAACCAAACTATATACATCTGAAAATGTCTCTGCTTTTCTCATCCTTCCTCTACACAAAGAGGCTTTTAATCAGGAGGATTTTAGTTTTATCCAAAGGCATCCAGCCCATATGCGCCAAAACCATCCCACAATGATAACCAAAAGACAGTCAGTAGGGACAATAGGGAGTGTTGTTTCAGCATTGGCATACACTGTGAAGGAGAGGAAAGATAACTTCCAGAACAATAGTTTTATTCAACAATGGTGAGAAATATGAACAGAGTTTTGTTTTAAATCAATAGTGAAGGCAGTCCAGTATAATATTACAAATCATAAAAATAGAAAAAGTATGAAAATGACTTAAAGTGATAATGATAAATAAAGTAATATTATTAAAATGTTAGATCAAGCTATGGAAAATGGTTTTTTCATTTTCTTGTGCTTCTCTAAGCCTTATTTTCCTTGTGGATAGGTTAATGATCAAGGCTATGGAAACAGCAAAAGTCATAATTTTCAGACCAAATGAAACTTGGTGATATACATCAGAAACATTAACAACCCCAGAAAACTACTGTAGGAGCTGGGTACTTGGCTCTGTATCCCGCAATACCCCAGTATGACATCATATCTTTCAGCAGATGAACTATATCACCTCAGTGGACCTCAGTTCACACTGTGCTTAGCTCCTTGACAATCTCCCAGGCAGAGGTCACGTAGCTACCTTGCTCTCCAGTTTTCCTTTGAAGGAAATCAGCTAGGTCTGTTCACACCAAAGCACCAGGGCAGCTCTGTGGATAGCTCACTACCAATCCTTCCCAAACAACAGCACAGACCAGTCTGCACTCTGTAGGTTCTGCTCGGTGTAGTTCTCCAACACTATTGCAAAAAACCTCATATTTCTTTCTGTCATACTTCAGAACTTGCAGGACATACTTTAAGATTCATATAATGAAACCTCCACTCCAAAAGACCGAAACACAAGTTACATGATACACTTTGATTGGAAAAACACATAAAAAATAGCAGCTTGTAAGGCTGCTCTTGTGCTGTGTGTATACAGAATTTAACACTACAAATCCACTTGCTACTAACGCAGGGTTGAAAGCAAAATATAAAAACCTCTTGCATGTAACAAATACTGAAAAGTTGCTTGGATTTCTGCATCTCTTCCTGGAATCTTAATTCTGGCCTGTGGCCACCACGTGGTGTCAAAAACCCAGTCAGCAAGTTTTTTTTGATTCCCAGCATTTCCCCAGGGGTTCCATTCCCCAAGATTACATACCTGCCACATTTTTTCATTAATCAAAAGGGTCTTTATTGCATTTTATATGCTGGGGTAGCAGTCTTAATCATTCTATTTCTCATGGTAACAAACAAGGATTTCGCATCACAGCATCAGTGTCCCAAATAAAAACCATCATTTTCATTCCTTCCTCCTTCATTCACTGTATATAATCTCACAAGGTATACCACAGACACTCAGATCCCAGTTAAGCACTTTCTGTGGGGTATTTAATACTACATCCCTCAGTAGCCGTGGCTAGCAAATTGGTGTCCTGTGCATAAGTTTTAAGTGCATTCTCTTCAAAAGAAATTTGGGCTTAGCACCAAGAATTTCTTTCAATCTCCAGCATCCAAGGTTATGAACAAGAGTTAGAGATTGCTTAAAGAATCATCAGCATGGGTATCAGCAAAAACTAGATTTAATATTAAGTGACAGCCATGACAAAGTTTGTTGACAAGATTCACTCTACTACTTACAGAACAGTTAAGGCACTCCAAGTTAAAACAAGCAACAAAAAAGCCAAATAAAAGCCAAACAAAACAGAATTGAACAAGGAACTATCTGTGTGTGTGTGTCTGTTTGTGTGTGTGTGACAAAAGGACAGTGAGGCAAGGATAAAAAAGAATATGGCTTAAAAGCTCAATATCACTCAACAGTACTTTAACTTATACTTTAAACTTAAAAATTTAACAAAGGGACAACACTTAAGTTATGACTAACTTAACTTACAACTTAAGTTATACCTTAACTGTAACCATTTAACAGAAGAATCACACTTAACAGCATTTGAACTAATAATTTAAAACTTAACCTTACTTATAGGCCTAGCTTACTGAGATCTCAGATTGCAGTGCAGCAGCAGCAACTACAATCACTTGCCTTTGCAACATTATATTGGCCCTCAGCTGTTGTATGTCCTTGTCTTGTTTGCCTGTTTTTCAAGCTCTGTATTCTTTTCAACTGCAACTTTGCATGCAAATAACACACATTCAGCCATGCATCTAGCATGACAAAACCACTCTTTAGAGCGTTTTTGAGGAGTTTGCACAAACTTTCCCCAATATTTCAACACTCCTGTGGGATCTTTAGCCTCACATGGCTTGGGCTCAACACTTCTACAAATTTCTAGCTTGTCCCACAATGTGCTCCACAGTTCCGGTGTCCACCCCAGTTGCTCCACTGGTGGAGCCATGGCCCGAGGCTCCTTTTTATGAAACATTTTTACCAATGCACTCACACCAGGACGTGATAACAGCAACAGAAATAGTGAGGGCAATAAATCTGAGACATCATCCAGAGAACCACAAATGCAAAGGACTAAGAGTTCTTCCGAGCAGAATCTGAAATATACTTGAGCTATGTTTACAATACACCGCACAACAACAACTGTAGAACAGTGATTACACTTTGGACACAGAAAAACATTACCAAGTTCCCACACACAGCTGGGTACTCAGACTAAGTCCTGACCTCCCATATGCTACACACACAGAGAACAGTGTCTCAGTACAACTGTGCATTTCACTTTCTTGGTGCAACCACGTGTCCCACTGCCCAAGCCTTGTCCCTTCTTTACATCACTTTTTGTTCTCTGGGCATCCTCATTGCCATTAATATTAAGGGTTCTGGAGGATGCCCATGCACAAAAAAAACCTGAAACCCAACTGTGATTGCAAAGCAGATTTGTTTTTACATGCAGTACCAAATAATACATACCAACCCCTGGATTTTTTGGAAAGCCGCTGAGCAGGAGAAGGAGATGGAGCATGGTGTTCAGGTGGGAGGGGCAGGCAGGCACTGCACCTTCAGGAAGTCCCCT
Source organism: Hypocryptadius cinnamomeus (assembly GCA_013400635.1). Taxonomy (NCBI): domain Eukaryota; kingdom Metazoa; phylum Chordata; class Aves; order Passeriformes; family Zosteropidae; genus Hypocryptadius; species Hypocryptadius cinnamomeus. The sequence continues at coordinate 18,453 of VYZP01008190.1, read as the reverse complement.
GGATCGAAATGGCATCTTGTCCTCTTCAGCCTCTCCACCCCACAACCACACCTCATATCTCCTCCTCTTGGAGTGGAATTTTTCCAGTTACGACATCATCTCACACTTGGCCAGAGTGTGAGATGAGGCCATAACAGCTCACGATACCACCTCCATATTAACAACAGCCCCATTGTATATTGTTCTTCTTTCACAGGTAATGTTCCCATCAATTGGCCAAATACATTGTTTCACTTAAGGGTCAAGTTCCCACAGTCGAACAGTAAGGTTTTCTTCATTGTCTTTTCTTCATTGTCTTATCTTGTCAAAACTGGTAAAAACTGATCAAAACTGAAAAACTGCATCCATTGTTTCTTGATTACAGTGCCTTACAAGGGCTTTGCATAGATGGTGAACTCAACAGAAATAGCACAATTTTGGTCTTACTACTTGATTTTGGAAGAAACTCTAACACTCTGCTTTTCTGCTCCCCTTTAAATGGAAATAATCACTACAATTGCTCTCTGTTCCCCATCCCCACTTCTAAGATGTATCAACCACTACTAGGAGCTCACACCAAATTCTTGTCAATAGCATACAGAGGGATGAAGGGTTGTATGAACCTCTGTGTCATGAGCACTGCTGCTTTCAGGACTGGCTAAAAAGTGAGTTACCTGAAGAAAATATTAGCAAGTGTGGGAATTGGCATATAGTGACACCAAAGAGAGAAGGCACGAAAGTTGTATGCTAACACACACTGCTGTTTCATTAAATAAACTTAGAGTTCTGACACCTCAACTGGTCATCGGTAAAATAAAACCAGATGCTATGGAAAAAGAAATACTATGCTAATAACAGAACATCAGGACTTTTAAGATAGAAGCTATTGGCAGAAAATTCAGTGTCACCCAGTAAGTAGCTAATATAGGCTTTTAAATACATGTTGAGAAGAAAAGAATTCATATAGGGGCAGTCTTCAGGAAGTATTTTTCTGTCTAACCATGGAAGATCTTTTCAACAGACCTTATCTACTTTTGTGAGCATGTTCTCTACAATGACAAACATCTTATTACTGACTTATTGTCCGTGTTCAGGCAATATATTTACCCCTTATTTTTCTTCAGGGTTTTCCTACAGGACTACTTACATTTTTCTTACCAGATGAATACAACCATATGATACCTCCAAGACTGAGGCCCACAATAAGAAATAACTGAGTATTATTTCAGATGAATTAATTAAGAGTAGTGCAACTTACTTGAATAGACAGTGTGCATTTTTGGAAGAACAAAAAGAATGGCAGTCTTAGACTAAGTCTTTGTTCCACAGCTACCAGGGCATATATGTTGAGGAATGCACCTGGTCAAGGTAGCTCAGCTTGCAAGCTGCAAATTGAGATGCCTGAGAGTCTTGTGAATGGTAAGGCTGAGAAGTTTCCTTAACATATGACAGCCAAAATAATGCATGTCCTTTCTTGACACAGTCAGGGATCTGTGGAATTCAAGAATGCTATTGCCATTAACATTTTGATCTGCAAGCAGACCACCAGTATCCTGATTGCAAGCTCTGAGTTTGAAGAAAAATAAAAACATTAAATGCAAAGGCGAATGAACAAGTCTTTAACTGGTCGATTGCTTTTTCCTTTCTTGCAATTCTTTGCCTCTAACATGTTTCACGACTTTTACGAGTGCTAAGATATCTAATGAGCCCTGAGTAACTATAAGAGATACCTGCAAAATCTGAGCTTTTGCCAGTCAATTACATTTCTTTCCCTACAGACTCTCATGCTCTCGTGCTGCTAGGAGAAACAAGGAGAATGAAAGACATCAGAACTTGCTGTGGAGCTTGCTGCTGATCTACTGCAAGTGACTGCCTGGATCTCCTGCTGAGCTTACTTTGCAAGCACCAGAGTGATGGAGAGCATCCCAGAGCAGACTGCATGTTCCCTGGGACAGGCACCATGTCATCTTGCCTTCCTAGTGGCACTGGTTTATGTGGGCTGTTCCACAGCATAGCAATAAAGATACTGCAGTGCTTTTCCCCTGCCTTGCTGCAGAAGAAGGGACATTCATCAGGCATCATCCAATGCAGATGGGAAGCATCACCTGTTTTACTCTTCTCTGTAAAGCTACTAAGCTTTGTAATAATCTGGGAAGAGAGAGTAATGGGGGCAGAGAGATTGGGAAAAATGAGTGGAGGAGGGCAAGAACGCTCTTTTAAAAGCCAAAGGAACTTAATTGCAAAACACAATTTCTGCCAACTACTGAGAACCATAAACCCAAATAAAATTACCTCCATATATATAGGGATTTTTTAGAATTTTTGGTAGGTGGTTTCATATTTGAATAGTTTTGTTAATTTTCTGCAAGACAGCGGAGATGCTTTGGTAATTTTGCCATCTGTATACTGCTCAGCAAACAATGGTGATTCATGACTACTCATTGACATTTGGGTGGATACCTGTCTCATCACAAGTTTCAATGTCAACTTCAAGTGATATGCATTCATTACATAACATGAAAAGTGCTGGTTTGCAGAACACTATGTACCCCACACACAGCAGTGCTTATAGTTCAAATGTGAAAAGAGCAGGAGGATACTTAGATGGTCTATTACTCTCAGATAGTGGATTGTCCCTTGCCCTGTCTCAAGATTCCTGTATTATCTTGCACAAACTGGGTTCACTTTTTTGGTTAATCTCCCAAGCAGAGATACTATTGCAGTGTTATCTCCTTGGCTGATGAGGCAAAAGCAGCAATGAAGACGAGAGTTGTCAGATAAACCTGCAAGATAACAGGCCCTCGATCAAATCCAGAATGCTACAAGTTCAACACCTAAATATTTAGTTAGGAAGCTCCAATGTTTACAAAACTAGCAAGTGTCATGTGGGATGTAATGAAAGAAAGTTAAAATTACACCAGATATCAAATACAAGCGTTCTAACTGCTTGCAGAGGAGCAAACACGGCAGGTTTGCTTCAATTAAGAGTTTATCAAGAAAATGAAGCAGACCTTCAGCTTCCTTGCACTGCTTAGCTACAGGTAAATTAAAAAGCAAGGTTAAAAAGCAAATGGCAGAAACTTGGGTATAACATTGCACACCCTCATGCCCACTTCCACTTCAGACGTACATTAACCATCATTTTTTGCATGTGTAAGAAAACAGTAATTCATAGATTAAATTACTCATACAGGATTACAGCTCCCTCCCTCTCTCAGGGTGCTGAATCACGTCTGACATGTTTTTACACAAACACATTTCACACTAAATATGAATCAGATTGCCGTGTGAAACGAACTGTCACTGCTCAGCAGCTACTCAAGAGGCTGTGGCTGGCCACTATCATGCCACTGCAGAAGCACACTCCAGGGAGACTTCATTCCTGCTCAGATGAGGCAACATAAGCCTTTGCTACAATTCTTCCCTTCATACCAGAGCGCTGTCCCAACCCCAGGCTATCGTGAGCGCTAAGAAGGGATAACGCAGCACGCCTGGACGGGGCACCTGGCAGCCCTCACACCACCGCGGCAGATGGAACTAGCGGGGGCGATGGCAAGCGTGCAGTCTCACAAAGCCAGAAGTCAGGAAGGAGCACTAGCCCCTTGTCACTGTCACAGAATGCATCAGTCCCCAGCTGCCCCCGTGTGCCTCCTGCCTGCACTACAGCGCCCAGGCTCGAGAGGACTCTGGAGAACGCCCTTGGGCAAGGAGAGGTCTTCCAAGTACAAGGCGCTCGCAAGAACGTGTCACATTTACTGTTCGCTGGTGAACAGGGGAGCACTCCATTCTTCCCTGAGTAGAGTCCAGGGAGCAACACTGCTTACTTGTCACAGATGATAAAGCAACGTAGGTAAATCCGTAATTTTAAGATTTTAAAGTAAGTTGCAAGTATTCTTTCTGTAGAATGGAATGACCCCACCTAGTCTCTTAACCTCCCCCAAATCCATAGAAGATTTATTGCATTTTATGAAACATCAGGAGAGAAATTCCGTATCTAATAGTGTTTTGGAATACTACTACTTATTGAATACCCTTAAATGCTTATTTAGAGTGTACCCAAAAATACTCAGTGCCCTCTGGTGGTTGGAATTATGAAAGACAAAAAAAAATCATAAAAGAAACTACTCAAGTTTGATCAGTCTCACAACTAAGGCAGCACATGAATCTCACCTTCTATGGCACTAGGGCCACAGCAGTTACCCTGGAGAAAAAATATCCCACGTTCTTCAGTCCATACCTGCAAAACCAGAGAACCTAACACAAGGTTTTCTAGGCAAAAAGGTTGCTATCAACATCAAAGAACTGGGCTTTGTGAAAAGTTTTTAATTTTCAACCTGATCCTAATCTCTCCAATCCTAAACCAGATCCTCCCCCTACAGAAAACAACAAAGTAAACACCTTAAAATGTGTTCAAAAGCAATAAAATTTATCTGCTAAGACTTTCCCATTCTTTCCAAGTGCAAACATGTTCTGAGAAACAAACTCTTCTAGCCATAGAAGTAAACATGTCTGGAGAACTCCATAAATTACTGGTGCTAAGCTTCTTAGTTACTGTATTTACCCCTGTGGCCCACACCAGCCCCATATTAAGGGCACAGCCAGAGGAGCTTACAAAACATACAGAATATGAAACAATAATTAGTAGCCAAGTAATATAGTCGTAGCAATTTAATTGATGACTACTTTAAAAGAGAGAAAAGGGAGTGGGAGGGAAATGGGTAGTGTGTATTTATGAGAACTGCTGTAGGGAAATGCACACAGAGGAAAACAGGTAGTGAGACACTGGAACAGGTTACCCAAAAAAGCTGTGGGCTCCCCAGCCCTGGAAGTGTTTAAGGCCAGGCTGGATGGGACTTTGAGCAACCTGGTCCAGAAGGTGTCCCTGCTTATGGCAGGGGGTTGGAATGAGATTATCTTTAAGGTTCATTCTAACCCAAGCCATTCAGCGAAAAAATGAGTGACAGAAACACAAGAGTAGAAAAAGAATGTAAAGTAATAGTGAGAAGCACTCTTCTCAGTGACTACACATCCTCATAAGATTAAGCAATTTCATAAAAACAGTATTCTGTCTGTAAGCCCTAGGAAATAACCTACAGCTTCACAGAGCTGAGGAATGGCTCTAAATATATACAGAGGACTTTAGGGCACAGATTTGAAATATAATCAAATGCTACTCCACAGAATGCATTTGGCAGTGATGGCTCCTCCCTCCCTCCTTGCCCTCAATTTCCTAACAGTGTGAGTCGTGGTGAGGCAATAAATGTAAAATTCACTTTCTTAGCTCTTTCCTGATCATGTCCACAAAAATGTTACAGATAAAATAAGGCTGGTTAGAGCTGGAAAATGAAGAGGCAAAAACTGGTCCATCCCCAAGCAGACCTAGAGTTTGAGAAATATAAGAAACAGTACAGACCTACTCTACTCATGAGACAAAAAAACCACCATGCTTTGACCATAGTAAGTCTGGCAATTCCCTGGGAAGTAGAAGTTTTAACATTATTGAAATGTGTCCTCACTGCAGACGCCCTGAATTTTGTATCTTTATATTTTTTTCAAATACAGCCACAACAGGAAACAAAAGAAACATGATTTCTGGAGCAAATGTACACTGTTTGGAGAACAGACTATGTAGATTTTGTGTCCTTTTATTGCTTGTTTCTCTAATTCTAAAAGAAACCTGAAGATGCCTTGATCAGATAGTCTTGTGGCTCGTCTGTATTGCAATAAAGCAGCCTTGAATGCCAGGTTCTGCAGTCATTTCACCAATGTGCACTTTACCACAGGCAGTAAACACTGTCCCATCCCCTAAGTGTTCATGAGTTGGTGTGTCTGTTTCTGCATAAAACAAAGGATACAAAAAATATACCATTCACCCTTTTATAGCAGTCACACTTGTTCAAATCTCACCAGACTCAAAAGTCAAATATAAAAAACAGGGACCCAGAAATGCTTCCCAAACACAGAAAGCCTTCTAGTCCCAACTACCTGTCAGAAGATGAAATGGGTGCACAAAAATCCCCCTCTCTCCCTGGGAATGAGGCCCTGGCTTAAGGCTGGAGAACAAAGGGCAGTTTTACAGAGCTCAAGTATCCTATAACCAAGATACTCCTAATGAGAATTAAATACATCACATGCATTCTCTCTAAGTAGTGAAATATGAATTGCTATAATAAAATAAAATCAAATGAAATCTTTAACAAAGGGCTAATAAAGAGATTCAGAAGATACAGTGGTTTACTTAGAGATCAGAAAATTAGATTCTATGGGGAAAGAATAAATTAATGAAAAGGAAATTTACATAGTTTTGTTAATTTCCATCATTTAAAGTAACACATTAAGTCAATTTTATTACTATATCTGTGTGCCCTTAAAATGCAAAAGCACAAGAAACAACCAAAGACTTTTTCAGCACAAGAACAAAGGGCAGAAGGAGAAATCATCTAGCTGCCACTTTGCTGGTTAAAACTTGTAACCAGCCCAAATTTACTGGCAATTCTTTATTCAGAAAAGCACTAAATCTTCTCAGAAAACCTTTCAATAACAAGGTTTGCTCATGACCCCAAGTGTTACATACCTCTTTCTGTCTCCTTTTAGGATGTTATTTCTCTATTAACATTACATGGGACAGCAAAAAACAAACATGGAAACAAGAAAATATGCACAAAGCAGATTTGGGCCAACCTATAATATTTTCTGCTTGCTAGAAATACCCAAGGTATGATATAAGGTATCTTGTCTCAGCTCACAGATGCATCACCAGTCACATATCATCCCAGCAGCATACACACCATTCCAATAACTCAAAGTGTGTAGACATACAACTAATCACATATTTAAGTCTTAGAAAGCATCTGAAAAGGAAGAAGTAGCACCAAGGGAACTGATCATCTTTATTATGCAACAAAAAGACAAATAGAAAATAAAATACTTTAATAGGAAAAAATCCAGAAGGTACAATTCAAACATAACATATTGAAACCATACATAATGCAACATGAACATGAAAACATTGTTAAGAAGCAATCTTTAGCGAAGATTTCATGTTTTGGGCATCACCCATCACAAATACACAGCTTTTTGCGCATGTCTGAGTTTCAGTGAGAAAGATCCTGACCAGCAGCAACATATTCAAATAATTTAATTTTCATTAAACATTTACCTAGTGAATGTATTGGATGCAATCTCTTAATATTAAAAGTACAAAATCTTAAGCAAGGCAGCACCTGCCAATACAGATTTCAAATACAGAGGATAAACATTTTGAAAGGTTTTTTTATATTGCATTAATACACACTTGTTGCTTTAAAATGTGTATTCAAGTCTCTCAACATTTAAACATGACTAAAATGCTCAGCAACTATGCATCAAGTGACAACTAATTATTGCTATAGAAAACATTGTTTCCCAGAGTTTTTAAACAGATGTCATTTCACTTGTAATTCCCAAGATATATTCAAGTAATAGAAATAAGTAGTTCCAGCATCCATGAGGCATTCAGAATCTGTATTGGCTGTAGGCATTTATTGCCAGATCATATAAACATTTTGTTGAATCTAAAAAAGTTAACTAGACTTACATCTAACTGTTAAACTCCTTAGGAAATGTATGCAGTAATAAATCACCATACTATGTGGTTTTATTTTAAAAAGGTAAAATTTCATCATCAGGTACATTGATGTTCTTTTCTGTATAAGGGCACTGTTTAATAGTTGTCTTTACTGAGCAAAAGCAAAAATCTACATTTTTTCCTGTTGGCTCAGTGAACCACTCCAAATCATTATGTGGTCGCAAAAGCACTAGAGCTGACAGACAAGTGAGAATACACAGACGTGTATGGGGGCAAACAGGGAAATGGGAATACAAGTTCCAAGTGTGGTCTGCTGTCAAAATACTGTAGTGAGACAGTAACAAAATGCAAAGAAGTTATAGTTATAAAAAAGTATATAAGCTTCAGACAAGGTTTTTGAATTAGACAGCTATTTCTGAAATAGAAAACTTTTTCTGAATTTTAGCCAGCAATGCCCTCAGTAATGTTTTACACTCAAAAAAAAAAATTAAGATAGAAAAGGCAAGTTAAAATGTATAGTGGGTTAGTTCCAACACTCAACATATTAGAACTTTCAGTTCTGAAACACATTACATTGTAAAATGAGGCATTTCGACCTTACCAGTTTTGGAATATGAAATATCTCAGCATTTAAAGAATAATCAAAACCTCTGTTTGGAGAGGAACAGGGAGGCAGGGCACAAAAAGCAGACTGTAATTTAGCTGCACAACTGATATTATGACACATAAATCACCACTAGACTAAAAAAATTACTGGGGATGTTTTCCACCACATATGCAATGCTCATTAATAACAACAGATTGACAATGGGTGATGGAAACACAGAATGCAGTCAGTCCAAACAGTCTCTATTTAAAACTCCAAAATGTATGCTGTGCAGCCTTCTTTCCCTTCTCCCTTTTAGTATAATATAATAAGATCCCAAAGTCTTTACAAATTGATTTTCCATTTAAATTCAAAATTGCATTATTACCATTTTCTCCAATTTTAATGATGTTTCTGCTCTGAAGGTGCAAATCTATAACAGGAACTCTTAAAATATATTGGTCACTATTTTAGAGTAAGTTTTTTTCTTCTCAACAGTTTTTTGAAGCTTTTGGATGCAGGAGATGTACAAGTTTTAAACAGCTTTACAAAAACAAAAAGTTTTTGTAGGTGTGAAGCTGGTTTAACTATTTAGCTACACAGCCTTCAATGAAAGACAGGACAGACCAAAACTTCAATTCCAAATGCAAAACTAGAAGTTCTTAAAAAGCTCCAGCAAGACCTGATCACAGGCATAGGCCAAAAAAGTATACCTTCTGCATGTCATCTTGAATTGCTCAGAAAATACGTAATCTTCCTTAGGAGTACAGAGAATACGCCTCATCACATTAGTAAGCAAGCATCCTATTTTAGTTATTCCCAAAGAGGAAAAAATAGATGTAGTTATTCCTAGGCAATGGCATTATTCTTTCTCAATGAAAGGTGAAAAAAGCCCTGCTCTGCATTGTTGATCAGTAGAAAAGACATTTTTTAGTATTTTAAGCTGTTGTTATTTTCAGTCACATAGCAATAGTAAAAAAACAAATCACAACATCAAAATAAAATTAGTCCTTGGCAGGACAAATTAGTCCTTGGCAGGAAGAGAAAAAAAATAAATTATCATCTCATAAGATACCTTAGAAGACAGCTGAACTTGAAGAAACCCAACAGTGCAACAGAGCATCATTGCATGTCTTTCTAAAGATACTTTCAAAGTTGGTTTTGGTGAATTAAAACATCCTACATTAATCACATGAACATGTAATTAACAGAGTAGTAAAAGTTAGAGAAAATCAAGACAAGAGTGAGAAGTTGCAGAAATGTCCCTAATTCCACAGGGGCAGAACTCAGTCAAGATGTCAAGCCTGAGTTTCAGCAAAATCATTTATCAGAAGTCCTTATGAGTGTGAAAAGAAGCTCAGCCCAAAAAGTGGGTACTGAAAAACAGTTTTATTAATATACCCTTCGGATCGCCAACAGAACAAAGTAATTTTTCTCTCAGATAATCAGTATGAAGATGAAGGGGGCTCTAAAAGTTCACATGACAGGATTCTTGAACTGCATTTTGGTATTGGGCTTCTTCATCAAGCTGAAGATTCTAAACAAAATGAAAACATCATCAAAATGGACAAATACCTAAGATGTAGCATAGTCATTAGTTTAATCATTCATCTGCTATGTTTTTACATAGGAAATGGCACCTAGACAAAGACTCTACGCTACCAGATGACTGTTTACATTGCACAGAATCTTTTTATTGAACCAAGTACCAAGAGACATATGAAACAGGAGAAGAATCAGTAGAGTAGGACAAAGCTCATTAAGCAGAAGGGTCCATCTTCTCTCCCTGGCTCAAGTGCATTACAGAACTGCCAGCTCAGGAAAGCTGACTGTGTCATGCAATTCTTTTAACAGGGCTTCTAACCAGCCACAACATCTTCCATTAATAAAAACCAAAATCGGATCCTCAGACAACAGTAACCATAGATTAACAAAAAGTCTGCTACTTTTTGCAGGAATATCCTCCAGGTTCTTAATATGCCAGAGTGATGAGTCTTTTAAGTGCAATTCTGGCAGTTTCCCCAAATCAGAATTCCTAGGTCATCATACATGCACTCATGTTTAAGAGCCCAAGCCCCCCTACCAAACCCTAGCTCTTCAGGCCTTTATCACGGCTCATTCAACTCAAAGGACAAGATACATGTTTGCCATCCTGACCCAGTGAGGCTGCCTGTGACTCAAACACTAGACCTGTTGCACACCCCAAAGCCTGTCAAACTCTGCAGAAAAAGCCACAAACTCTCCAGCTCTCTGATCCCACATGCAGAACCCAAATAGTTGGCTTGACTTACAAATCAGCCACTGACTACATCTGTGTATGTAGTTCTCCTTTTACTTAAGGTCATTTACTCAAAGAGCCTGAAAAGAGGCAACCTAAACACTGATTAAATGACACATGTCTTTTTCAGTCTCTCTCACAACATACAGGAAGAGCAGCTGTAGCAGCAATACCAGCTAGTCAAGCTGCACATTGAGTCCTGAGAACATAACTTCACAATTTCTGCATTAAAAGGTCAATAATGTCCATAAAAAGAGTAGCATCTATTTTACTTCCCCCAGAAACCGCAGTAATAAACTGTTCTAATAAACAGAATAAAAGCAATAAACCGTTCAGATTGAGAACTCTAAGCCAAAGACTTAACTCATCAGCTTGGAGCAGTTTGACTATTGACAACACCTATTCCCAGCACTACTTCATGTTGATAACGAAGTTTAAGAACAGAGAGGTCTGCTTCTGAGTTCCATACAGAACAGGAACACAGCATGTCCAGAGCACATGTTAGGTACAAAATTTTTATTTGGCAATTTGATTTTTAGGAAAAAAGTTACCATCTACTCTTCCACATATCAAAGAAGAAAAAGCTTACCACAAACTCTCCGTAGTCAAACCGGTGTCTTAGATTTAGATGGCTAACAAGATTTCTAGTAACTTGGTTAGTATCTGCCCAAGGAAGAGATACACAAATAGGACAGATCTGAATTTGGAGGAGAAAGGGAAGAGACAGAATGAAAAAAAAAAAAAGTTATTGACAATACAGAATGCATTAAAGGCATGTTCTACAGGAATAACTAGTCTATTACTCATCCAGTACCAAAATACAGTAAGACATTAACATCAAATCATACTGCTAAGTGTGCTTTTCCTCAATTGTGTAACATTCAAAAACTACATTTCAACTTGGTCAATTTCTAAAGTGTTTCTCTTTGGAGTGAAGGATTATCATATCTGTCTGAGTTAATTTAGAAAAGAAAGTCACTACTGCATCCTACTTATTGTTTGGGTTTTCATAAAATTGAGATGATCAAGTAGGCCAAAAGGAAAAATAATACACCTTATACAGATGAAAATAATAGAAAACCAAACAGATTTTTCTTTTTCAGACCCTTTGGTTACCTTGGATTACTTTTCAAGTAACTGTAGGTTTCACATGAAACAGCAGTTATGTTACAAATGGGATTCTAATTCTGAACTACTAAATAAAGAAGAGTTAAGCATCAGGCTCAAAAACTGAGCCTGTTTCACACCAAGATAGATGAGACAACTAAGTCAGGAATGCCTTAGAACCAGCAGGCTGGACATGAAACATTTTCACATTAAAGTCACTTCTCAATTTAAATGCACTGTGTGAAGTATATTGTCTGTCTTTCTCAAACCACAGTGATTGTTACAGATATAGAGCAGCAACTGCACAGTTAAAACTGTCCACATAATTACAATGAAAGTAGCTTAAGAAACATACATAAGCAGCTCTACTTACCACAGGAACGATCTGATAAAGATGTCTATTATTACAGTGATCCAGCAAACGCTGTCTGGTAAAATTGGCTTCCTGGCACAGGGGACATTTGAAGGTTGGGTGTCCACTGTAAACAGAAACACAAGAGTATTAAACAGAAAAGAAGAGCTTCAGAAGTATTGTTAAGACAGCATACAAATGAAGCTACTATTGCTTTCCCTTGCTTTGATAACAACAAAAAACCCCCCACACCCCCACTGACATATTAGCAGATCTAACGGAGTCCCAGCGCTACTACCACATTGCAATTTTGAAGTACATTCACAATTAGTATGCCTAAATGCACTCTTCTGAGACTTGGGCTTCTTTTGTTCCCACTGCAGCTACACCCTGGTTTTGCTTTCTTGTAACACCTTTTAGGGCAAATCCTTCAGGAAAGTACTAAAATACCCAAATTCTAACAAACAGATACAAGTGTACAAGAAACTACAGGTTTCTATAAATACAGCTCCTGGTGTTTCTGTGTGGTTTTTTTGTGGTTTGGTTTTAGCATTAGCAGAAGTTTGCACTGTGACTATCAGAATTATTCTAATAACAACTATAGACAAGTAAGCAACCTACCTTGTTTCTCCTTGAAGTATTTGATTATTAGCCATCTCGCCAGTATCAGATATTGCATCACTCCTGCTACTTTAAATGAAGGAAAAAAAAACCAATGAAACTTCAGGTTATTCTACTCAACTATCAACATTTTAAATGTTTAACAGCAACAGAGGTGGGGGGAAATATGCATTAAGTCCCATGAATTCCAAGGCAACATAGAATGGCACATATCCTAACCCTCACAACTTTTCCTTTGGATCAAGGTACGTCTCAGTATTTACAGAAGCACCAAGGCTGAAAGAAACCTTCAAGATCATCTGTCCAAATGTCAACCTAGCACCACCATAATCACTAAATCATATCCCCAAGTGCCACATCCAGACACCTCTTGAACACCTCCACAGGCAGTGACTCCACCACCACCCTGGGCAATTTATTCCAATGCCTGACCCTGGTCTCAGCAAAAAAAAAAGTTTCTACTATCTAATCTCAACCTCCACATGTGTAACGTAAATGGTGAGGCCATTTCACCTTGTTCTTTCACTTCAAGACATGGCAGAAGAAACTGACCCTCACCTCACTACAACCGCCTCTCAGGTAACTGCAGCAATGAGGTCTTTCCTGAGGCTCCTCTTCCCCAAGATAAGCAACCCCCGCTGCCTCCGCCAGTCACCATAGGACTTATGCTTCAGACCTTCCACCAGCTCCACTGCCCTTCTCTGAACTCACTCCAGCACCTCAATGTCCTTCCTGGATTCAGGGGCCCAGAACTGAACACAGGATTTGAGGTGAAGCCTGACTGGTGCGGAGTACCAGAGGACAATCACTGCCCTGATCCTGCTGGTCACATGATTTCTGATGGAGGCCAGGATGCCACTGGTCTTCTCGGCCACCTGGGTACACTGCGGGATCATGGCTCAACCTCTGTCAACCAGTACCCCCAGCTCCTTTTCCATTGGGTTGCTTTCCAGTCATTCTTCCCCCAGCCTGTGGCACTGCCTGGGGTTGCTGTGACCAAGGTGCAGGATCCGACACCTGGCCTTGTTGAGCCTCACACCACTGGCCTCAGCCCATTGATCCAGCCTGTCCAGATCCCCATGCAGAGCCTCCCTGCCCTCCAGCAGATCAACACTCCCACTCAACTTGCTGTCATCTGCAAACTCACTGAGGGAGCAAGCACTCAATCCCCTGATGTAAATAATCAATAAAGGTATTAAACAGGAGTGGCCCCAAACTGAACCCTGGGGAACACCACTGGTGACCAGGGGCCAAGTGGATGTAACTCCATTCACCACCTCTCCCCGGGCCTGGCCATCCAGACAGTTTTTTTCACCCAGTGAAGAGCACACCTGTCCAAGCCATAGGCTGCCAGCTTCTCCAGAAGACTACAGTGGGATGGTGTCAAATGTGTTCCCGAAGTCTAGACAGACAGCATCCACAGTCACTCCCTCATCTCCTATGCGGGTCACTTTGTCATAGAAGGAGACAAGTTTGGTCAACCAGCGCCTGACTTTTGTACACCCATGTTGGCTGGGCCTGATTCCTGGACAGTCCTGCACATGCCACGTGATGGCACTCAGGATGATCTGCTCCATTATCTTCCCTGATACACCAAGGTCAGTCTTGACAGGTCTGTAGTTCCCTGGATCACCCTTCTGATCCTTCTTGTAGATAGGCATTACATTTGCTAATTTCCAATCAACTGCAACCTCTCTGGATGATTTAATTATCATGGTGATGCTTGGTGACATACTACACAACTTTACAGGAAAATGGTATAGAATACAACAAACATTCAGTCAACAAGATTGGCAATGCAGGTGACAGACAAGTATTATGAACTATATGAATGTAAGACAGGTAGCACTTTCCAAGTTTTTTGACTTAGGAAGGTGTAAAAGGCCTTGCCATGTATTCACACAAGTAATTTGCAACTTTTAACTACAACAAGGTAAGTTTTCTTATGCTGAGCACAAAACAAACTCTTCTTCCCAAAGGAAGAGTAAAGCAGAAGAACATTTTAGAAATTAAATTTGACTGTATATACACCTCTAGTTAAGCCAGAAGAAACTGTACAGACATGCTAAGAAAGTGAACATTTACAGTCAAAAATATAGTAATGGCAATTTTTTTTTATACTTCTGTGATGTTATAATCACAGGTATTCTACTGTAGCAAACTGCATAAATAGTGATATCAGAATATGCAGACACTTTGCTGAAACATTGCTGCAGCTAATTCCAGTAACAGCTTCAACTTTCAATAGACTGATGGGTTGAAAACCAAACACAGAGAAGTTCAGACTGCTAAAAATAGAAAATCAATGGAAAAAAAAAAAGATATATAATAGAGCTCTGTGAAATGGACATATAAAAAGCTTTTCAAAAATAACCAAAAATTCCCAACCATCAGTGAGAATATATGAAAAAAAAGGTTAGCTTTACTGCCTGAAAATAAATGGCAAATGTCATTTTATTTTATGGTGTGTAACATACTGGAATTCCTTATACATTTCATAAGGAATCTGTTCAAAATAAATTCAATCAGAAATCAAAAGCTTGCACAGTAATGTTTTGAAACAGGATACCCATTAAAACAAACTTAGGAAAGAGGAGGGGGAATAAAAATAGACAGGAAGTTCTCCAGAGGTAAATATTATGAAATATGTTACAAAGTAAACTGCTCAAATGCTGTCAAGGCAAGGAAAGCAAACTACAAATATTAAATACTTTTTAGGAGAGTCTCTACAAGACATTTCAAAGCCATCATGCAGAAAGGTTTTCTTCTGTCTGCTAAGAGTAGAGAAAAAGACCTGGAAAAACTCCTATTTTGAGGCACAAAATATGGATAATAATTAATGCAAAAAGAAGAAATGCCCTGGAAAAAAATACTTTCCATGGGGGAAGGGGGTGGGGAAAGAAGATGCACTGTTACACATAGAACACCCTGATTACCTGTTCCCTGTTGCATCTTGGGAAATCTGTAAGTTTGGCATAATTGAAGAAACACCATATTCATCCTGATACTTCTTACACGTTTTATAATGCTGTCTCATCCATGAAAATCTAACCTGAAAATAAAATGCCAAATTACTGAAATCATATTAACAATCCAGGGACAGATAGAAGGAAGAGATAATTCTGCCAATAGAAAGCAATGCATGCAGGAATTATTTAAACTTCACGTGCAGCAGAAACCAGAACTTGTGTCTCCCTTCTGAGCATGAACACTTTCTTCACCAACAGGACATCTCCAGTTCCTCCCTCCTCAGAGCCAGTGTCACTCTGTGAGACTGGAGAACACTGCCACTCAAACTGCTGGACATCTGAGAGCTCTCTCAGGGATGAAAGATGCAAGAAAACACCACTTAACTGAAACAAAGTCACTGGAACTACACCTCCCAGATCCAGGATCAATAGGTGATGAGCTACAACAGAGAGTGGCTGTGAGGATGGGATAAGCACCACTGCTCCTTCAGTCTTCTCTGGCCTCCTGTTACCTCATGCAAGGAACATTTTCTTTTTGCATTAGGTATGTTTGTTTACTCATTGGCAGGGAAGGGAAACAAAGAGGTAAATGATCACCAACTTAAGGCTGCCTATTGACCTTTAATTCAAATTAAAAGAATGAGTTGCTTGGATTTGCCAGAAGAGAGCTGTGTTGGACATGCCCTTGAATTTCAGGTCCAACAGCACTGTCAGAAGGTGCTCACAGGTCTAGAGGCCGAACAAGATCAGATCGTATCTCACATGCCTGTGCCTAAATTCCATTAAAGTTTTTCTGTTTGGTTCTTCTGTCCAGTTTACCAACTTGCAATCAGTTTCTTTTTCCCCACTTTTCATCCCAATGAATCATGTGGAACAATGTAAGCAGCTGAGGGTTCCATTAGTGCTGATCTTCACATTGGCAGAAGTCCCAAGTGAAATGAAACCAACATAAAGACTACCTGGATTTGATGCATTTTGTTATAAACAAAGAGTGTGGCTGCAATCCTGCATCTGTTTATATCAAAAGAGACATAACTCTTGGTTTCAGTGAGGGTCAAGATTTCACCCTGTGTTCCAAAAATAATGATCCCTCCAGAAAGGAAATTAAAGGAATGTAAAAGGACTGATGGGGAAGGAAGAAATTACATATGATTGATCATGTAGGCACTGCAATTAATCAGCTCACATATTTTGGTTTTAAATTAAATTTTATAGCAGCTTGAAGCAGTTGCATTTCCATACTGAGAGTTTCTGAGGTTTTCCATATATCTGCAATTTTCATGTTCAGCTCCTTAACTTTCCTTTTGCCATTAGTTTTTTGTTTTTTCTTTTAGTTTTCCTTTATTTATAGTTATATCCATATTCTCCATCTTTTCAGGGAAAAACTGGCACTACACTTAAAATGTCTTTATTGACATTTAAGATGCTCTTTCAGTTTACACCTGTTAGCTACAGCTAGCAGGCACTGCATGCCTAGTATATGAACCAGCCATACAAAGCTAAGTTCTAATTGCTATAGGCTCTTCAGCTCCAAGATGAGAATGACACACATTAAAGGCGTGTCTGGACAAAAACAAACAATTTATTCAACTTTTTTTAAAGTTTTACTCTACCTGCTTCTCACAGCATCTACAGCCCCCAGAAGCTTTCTTCATACTGTTTTCAACATCTAGAGCCCTTTTGGGATACGTTCTTTCTTTTTTAGTCACACTCCCCCGGCAGAGAGGACAATGTGTTCCACTTTCTCTTATAGCTGTCAAGAAGCACTTCCTGCAAAACCTAAATTGAAAAGTTACCACAAACAGAGGTTAGCAAAATATACAGCGTTAGATACTTCGTCCTTGAAGAGAGCTGGATGATTGTTAGGAGGGGAAAAAAAAAAAAAAAAAAAAAAGAGAGAAGTATCAGAGTAATAGTTTACTGAATACAAAGTTTGACATTTAAAAGAAACATCAAATAATAGTGTTTATGATGAAGTATATGGAAATCAGGGGAGCTTGGCAATGCACTCTAGAGAAAACTCTCCTTATTTATTGACTGGTATTACCGAGCTGCATACCAGACTGATCACTAATGAGATATTAAATGGTGCAGCAAGCACGTGATTTTGGACAGTCTTATCAGCGTAACTCCTGTTTATTGTCCTTAAGCAGAGCCAAAACCACTGCAAAGCTTCATTCAGCACGCGTTTCCAGAGACCTCAGGTCACCAGCTTTTGCAGCTCTCCTTCCTTACGCACCAGCTGCCAAAGCTATTTTGCTTTTCTACAAAGTAGCACGTTGTAATCAAACGTCCCTCTGGAAAAAAAATGCTGAATAGATGAACTGAAAAGAGAGAACAACTCACACTACCGTCCTTGTTCGAAAAGGAACAGGGAAAACCATGAAGTTAAAAACCGCGAGTTAGCTCAGACAGCACAGCAAAACTCCCCCACCGCCGACCAGACACCCGGGGAGGTGGGGGGGCTTCTCCTCAATGACCGGTCCTCGTCGGCTACAAAAGAAAGAGGCGAGGGGAGGCTGGAGCAGCACTGGGCTCGCATCCTCACCGCCAGCGTCTCCAGGCCGAGCGTCCGTGCCCGGGAACGGGGGGAGCCGAGGAGCACAAGGCGGAGAGCCGGAGGAAGCGAGGAAAAGGCTTGGGAAGGGGCGGGGGGTCGGGATACCCACACGTGCTGGCAGTTGGCGGTCCTCACAGGCGTTTTGAACACCTCCTGGCACACCGGGCAGTAAAAATCATCCTCGCTGAAGCACGCCGGGGCCGCCGCGGCCCCCTCGGCCATGGCAACACGTAAGGGCCTCTCCGCCAGGACCGGGGACGACGAACAAGCCCCGCCCTGGCGGGTTGAGGAGAGCCCGGCCCCGCTTCGCTCCCGGGGGGCGCTGCCGGGGATCCGAGAGCGGATGGCTGGGGGCACCGGCGCCGGGTGGGATCCGGGCCGGGCTGCGGCGGGGCAGCGGAACGAGCCCGGCCTGCGCCCCGCCCGCCGCCCCT
>VYZP01008189.1:134557-146870 GCA_013400635.1 Hypocryptadius cinnamomeus | reverse complement strand
CGCGGCCCGTGCGCGCACCCGTGGCGCCACCGGGAGCGCGCCCGGCGCAGCCCCGCGCCCGGGCATGGGGCCCGGCTCGCCCCGCCGGGATCAGCCGGCCGCGGGAAAGGGCCTTTTCCAGGAGGGAACGACACGGAACGGCGACGTGGCGCCGCCGGGGGGCGGGGAACAGAACGGGACAGTGGCCCAGCCCAAAAGTTGGCACTGAGCCACCCGGTGCTGCACTAACGGGGTGAGAAACATCCTTCTGCTGTAGTATCTCCCTCACTGCACATATTCCAGAACCCTCTGGACGCAATCCTGTGTCGTGTGCCCTAGGAGCAGGGAGGTTGGGCCAGATGATGATCCCACCAACCCGACCTATTCTGTGATTCTGTGATAAATCCTGGTTGTGCAACGGCTGTTTCCCTGATCCACATGGTGCCCTTGGCTTCCTACTGCCAAGAACCTTAAGCCAAGTACTAAACACATTCCAAAAAGATAGTGACAAGCTGGGGCGCAGGGGCAAGGTGAAGGGGGAACCCTGTCACTGCAGTGTTACTGATATTTTGCCTCTCTCCTTGAAAATATATTAATAAATCAAACATATCCAGGCCATCAGTCACTCCAGAAAATACTGAAATGAAGCCTTTGGTCTAAACAGAGGCACTAGGACAGTACCCCAAGATGCTTGATTTCAGGAAGAGCACAAGAGAGAAGAGGTACATCTGTTCTCAGGTTTCCTTGAAACAATGACTTCAGTGCCCTTAAACTGCCTAAGGAATGAGGCAATGGGAATGCTTGCTGGCATTTTCTGGAATATGCAGAATCCAGATCTGGGCAAACAGAGCTCTGAATTCAAAGGAGGTGAAATATACTTAACAATTTTAACAAGCTTCAAAACAAGGTACAGGTATGCGTAAAACACAAAAAAAGGGTAGTTCTTGGAATGAACTATGAACTCCAACAATCTTGGAATGAATAACTTCTTTGAATGATTGTATAAGACCAACTTTCATCCAGGACAAGGAGCACCCAAATAAAGACCTTGATCCAGGCTCTCTGTGCAGCAGACTCCCTCCTGATATTATCAGCACAGTGATCAATGCCAAATAGCTCATAAATTCAGTTCAGCAAATCCCTGTTAAAAGAAAGCCTGGATGCTCAATGGAAAACTGTCCCATGAGATTTGGGAATACTTTTTTAATATCTAAAAGAAGAAACTTATTTACTGAACCTGATCCCATCACAGAGCATTTTTCATGCAATGTTTAGCACTGAAATAAAAGTTCAAAAACTGCACCAGGTGTGTATGTTCAGTCTTGCATTCTGTTAGAAACAGCTGGAGGAAAAAATACTTCATATTAGAAAAATAAATACCTTTAAGCCATTAAGATAATCTGGGAAGTTATTTTGGATCCGTTAGAATAATCATGAAAATCTGCTGATGAAAGTAGAAGGATGTCAAGACAGTTAAAGAGGTTAAGTCACTGAAGAGTGACTTTGTCAGACTTTCATATTGGTTAGATTGTTGCCCTGACAAGACAGTTCCAGGCACCATAGTTCTCACTAAGGTAAAATAAGTGTATGGTTAAATGTCTTCTGTATGATTCTGCATGTCCCTAGGAGGTCTCCTGGATATTGGCAGCCTAGAAACAAGCTTCAAAAACAGAGAAACACCAATGAGCAAATCCCAGCCTAACTGTAAATAGACTCTTAGATATCAGATGCACAGGGAAAGGAAGATATTGTCCCATGGTGGGCATGACAGAGTGACAAAAGTAATGTGGAGTTTCCCATTTCCTTAATGCCTCCAGCAGTGATACCCCTGAGAGAGGAAAGGTTTCAGGGGAGATGTAAACTCTAGGAATCACTCAGAAAAATGCCAGGGTGGCCGTAGGACCCGGGTCCCAGTGAGCAGTAGGAATTTGCCATGGCAATTTCTTTGTTCCCAGCCGCTCCCATTTTACTCCGGAACCTGTTTAATATTAACTTCTACTTCTGAGGCCCAGAGGGCGAAGTAGCAGCAGCAAGCTCCGGGTCAGGGGCAGGCAGACAGGACTGGAAAGGCAGCTAACACTGCAGCAGGCAGGGAGTGAGTTAAACACTGCCCCACACTTTCACACAAACCTGTTTCCAGCTCTTCTCCAGGGCTTTCTCTCCTGCCAGTCCCCTACTGGCTGCTTCCAAACCCCATTATCGCTATTGTCAGCCATATCTCACACTGCAGAAGCCTGCTGGGAGCAATTCCAGAGCTGGGATACGCACAAGACTGCAGCAGTGCCCTCAGAGACTTATTTGACCTGCCCCATTTTGTCTCAGAGACTCACAGGTTCATGTTGGAAAGCTGAGCTAAAAATACAACAGGCTGATTTTCTACTGGATTTAAGGAAAAAAAATGACAAATCAAGCAAAATATCCTTACCTCTGACTTATCTAATATGACAGGCTGGACTTGGGTGCCCACTGCATAAGATCAGCTTGAGATGATGTTGAGAATTGGAAACTGAGTGACCAGCTTGGTTACTAAGACATCTTGCCTGAGAGTATGTCAAAAACATGATGGTCCAGATAGATTCCTACAATACTGCAGTCTTTCCAAATAGATTTAATGGAAAATAAAATTATGTCATTATAATTTGTGTGTGTTTTTAAAAATGTTATTTAACCTACACATTTTCTTTCCAGTACATCTGGCTACCCATCCTCCCAGGAAAAACATGTTCACAAAATTTTCAACATCCATTTATGGTATCTGAGGATACAATCTATCATTCCTGCAATTAAATTCCCTCCAGACTGGGTAGCAGAAGTCAGAGGCAGATTGTCTTTGTAACTCAGCAAGCTTTGTTTGAAGTTTCCTTGGATGTGTTTGGTTGAAGAGACTGGAAGGATGTAGAAAGTAAGACACAATTTGTTACTGCTGGGTTAAACAGAAGTTGCGAGAAATTTCTTTTGAAAGGGACGAGTGTAAAGTGCAAATACTGCTTTAACAACCTATGTTTTACAATTTCCTGATTAATGGATCGCAGTAAAATCAGTTCCCTCACACTGATTACTTCAGCAGTACATTAGTAATTACTTCAGCTAGTTTTATGTTGTGCATGGAAGCTGCACAGAATCGTGTCTGTCTTTTAACCTGTAAATCAGTTCCTTCATGGCCATCTAAATCTCAGCTCTGATATTTCTGCAGAATATAAAACTGAAACATGTACAATGGCAGTGCATTGGATATCAAAGTATAGTGGTTTTTTTAGGAGGGGACAAATATTAATTTCACAGTCCTTGTTCAAAGGTGCCCTTGAACTGCTAGAATGGATTGTCATTGCAGGGGAGACTATGGTAGTTTTTCCTGTGAACTCAGCTCATGTTCTGGGTGTAGCCAGGTATCTGCATCGTAAAAAATGTGGCCACAGCTGTCTTTAGACCTACAGCTTTCCTTGCTGGAGAGGCCAAGAGCTGGACAGAGCTCTCACCCTGGGAAGAAAGAGCTTTTAACAGCTGCATTTGGCAAAGTTGTGGGGGAGGCATGAATGTGATTCCTCTGCTTTTTAGGAATAAGCACAAAGGGGCTCAGTCTGCAAAGGCATTGTTTTAGCAAGCAAGGAATTCACCGATTAAAAAAAAAATCTAATAGGAAAGGAATCTGAAAAATGAGAAAAGTCTTTTAAAGAGCAAGGGGAAAATCTGGCTCTGCATGAGCAAAAATAATCACAGAAGCTTTCCTGGCCCTGCTGTGAAGTGGCCCCCTGCACCCTGGGCAGGGAGCAGTTGTGGAGCTCAGCTGTGCCTGTGGTTAATAATAAATAGATTCTCTTGGCCAGGAGTTCTGGCCAGCGCACCCCCTCCTCCGCCTCCTCCCAGGGCTGCCCAGGCACCGCTCCAGTACCCACCCAGCCTCCCTCCATGAGACAGACACCAGAGGTAAGAGACACCAGGCCATTGCTCCATGAGCTCAGATACGCAGTGTGGGTCACAGGGGAGGTGGGAGGAGAGCAGGTCCATGCTCCAGCTGCCTGAAACGTGCACTAGGAATGTGCAAAGTTTGGTTACAAAGCAAAAGGTTGTATGGGTCTTGCAACAAAACTTGCCAAGCTTCAAAATCTTTGAGGCAGCTCAGGCTGGATGTTGGCCAAGCTTCCCGTGAATATCAGCTCAGCCCTGTTGGGTTTCAGGTGGTGACCAGCTGGTTTTTATCCACTGGCTAGTACAGCTTGGGCACTCCTTGGTGTTGTGCTTCTGAGTTTTGGGAGTTGTTAAAATTCAGAGCACAACTCGAGCAGCTCAACCAATCCCTGGTGTAACCCTGTTGGCTTAATGAATTTATTCTGAAGCTGACTTTGCCCCAGAGAGTGAGGGGTGTGTAGACACACACATAGCCATACCAGAACATTTGCATGAACCCATGAATAGCTCAAGGTGCTGAGCTTAGCACGAAAAGGATTTGGAAAGTGGAAAATCTTAGTGTTTCAGTCAGGTGTGTATTGTGTCTAGTTGATCCAGTCCCATGTTTCTTAAATAGCACAGCCCAAGCTGTCCTGTATAGTCGAAGTCTTTAGATTTGGGCAAATATACTCTCCCCGGGTATAAGAATTTTCCGTATAGCTGAAGTGCTACACACTGTACTGAGAGCAGAGCCATCTTCTGCTAACTGTAACATGAACACAGTACTGTTTTTTAAAATTAATTTGCCATCTGAATTAACAATAGGCACAAAGGACTGAGGAAGGGAATCCTTTCCTCCTAGTGAGGGGGTGAGGAACAGGGAGACTGGAGGGATATGGCCAAAAGCCCAGGGAAAGTATGTGAAGCAGCCAGGCATTGAGTGAAACTGCCCCGAGGCCCAGAGCAGACCACTCTCTTAACATTTACAGCTCTCTCCCCCTCTTTCTCTGTTTGGGAATGAATTTAATTAGAGTGAAAAGGAGTTGCTAAGAGACCAGAGGAGCTCTGGAGTTTGTTGCTGGGGCTGAATTGCCACTCTGCTTCCAAGGCACTGTGCTAAAAAGGATGATGTAACATGAGCCTGCATAAAGCACTCCCAGCTCTAGGGAAAGCTGCTCTCTCTTCCTTGCAGTTCCAGTCTGGTTTGTCAGTTCTCAGCTCCTTTTTGAGCCCCTTATTTTCTCCTAGACACTGGTAAAAAACAGGTTCCTATCCCTATAGCACTATTCTGCCTTGTAGATTCCTCCTTGTGACCTTTCACATTGGAGGTGGCAGTGGCTGGGCCTGACATCTATCATCAGCAGGTCACTTTGGAATTTAAAAGGTTTTCTGCTTCAGAATTCTCCCTAGTTTGTTACTCCTCATCCTTTCCTCTGCTCCACCACGATTTCAGCCCAGCATTAATGGGCCAGGTGACCCCTTCCAACTCCACTTCTGCAGCTTAACATTTTGTTTTGCTGCTCTGGCTCATGCTTGAAACACCAGGAGATTCCAGACCATCTCTTGGGCAAAGAGCTGTCTGCCCTCCAAGGTCAAGGCAAGAATTGATATGTTTAGCTTCTTAGGGTCACATAATTGCTAAATTACATCTTTCCTTTTCACCTGACCTCTGTTATCTCAGGACCATCCATACACACAAGATGATTAGGAAGATAACCCTCAGCCTGGGAAGATACATGTCCTCCATGGCACGTGGGGCCACCCAGGTGAGAAGACTTCTGCATGGTGAGTAGTGCACTGAGTTCCTATGGTATCCTTGGTGCTTCCACTCTTCTAAAATATATTTCCATCTTTAGGCGTGGTTACAGGGCTCAGTTTGTTCACAATAATGTTCAAGTGGAATAACAATAACCATACAACTGCAGAAATGGTGGCAGAGGATCCTTCAGTGATAGTGATGAGGATTATAATTCATATTAACAGTAGAGATGTTTTGCACACATTTCACTTACATAAAACACAGCTCTAGTCTTCTTGAAGTTATTTGTAAATTCACCCCAAAGAACAGCTGAAGAGGGGGATAAATTTGTTGTGATGACGACAGTTTGCTTTTTATAAAACAGCTCAGTAGTTACTGCAAATACCCGCACAAATAACTCATTCTTCTGTGTTTATCCCCAGGTGGTTATGTCAGGATTCATCCCTCTGTACAGGAAGCTCTGGTGGAGGGGAGACCCGTTGTAGCCTTGGAAAGCACCATCATTACACATGGCATGGCCTATCCTCTGAATTTGAGGTGGTGGATGTTGATGTTCCTCACTCAGTGAAGTTGTAAGAATGAAGCAAATAACTTACTGGATTGGTATCAGTATTCTTGGTCAAGCCAAAGCTGTTGCAAGAGCAAATGGAAATGTCAGGTTTTTAGGCGTGCAGGCTGTGAGCTCAAATGTACAACAATTGTATTTGGACTTTTAGGGACAAATACAGGGAGCTTAGTTATCTCCTTATCCAACACCTTAAATTTCTGGCTTCCTTTAAAATAGAGCAGCAGATAATGTCACCACTTGCTCTAAAAGAGAGCTATCAGCCTTTTCAGCTGCGTAGTTCGTACAGACATTGAAAACACTCTGCAGTTTCTTTTCCTGTATCTTTTGTAATGCAAAAAAGATTGAAACACAATAATGAAATCTGTTCCTTAGCCCACTCAGAACAGCTACTGTGAGAGCTCCTGGTCCCTTCTCACTGTCTTCTGTACCCTGCATGGAGCCCCCCACCTCTACTCTTTATCAATTTTCAGTAGACTCGTGTTTCATTGAGTTACAGTGCCAGAAATCGTTGCACTCTCCCCTCCATCCTTGCTTCCAGAAAGCACAGAAAGGTTTTGGTATTGATTTTCCATCTTGCTTTTTACCTGCCCATTATTCTGCCTGACATTCTCTCTTAAAATGAAGCTCTGAAAACTCGATTTTTGGGAAGAGGTAGTTTCATTAGTTAAAGATTGCCAAGCATATGTCCAGATAGCTTGGAGAGGGAGAAGAAGCTGCTCCTAAAAAAGATAGTGTGTGAATGATCAAGTACAAAATCTGCTAAATTTAGGCTTAGTCTGCAGCCCTGGAGTACCCTAAGGCAGCAGATTTTTGGCACTGTTGTTACTCTGTATCTCACTGACTGTATTATGAAAAATATATCCTGGTCATTTGAGCAGGACTTGAACTACCTGGGGTTTCTGTGAAGGTCTATTACATCAGAGAAATAACAGGTAAAGTATAAAGAAAAGTCCTATTTGGAGAAGATCTGTATTTTCAGTAGTATATTGTACAACCAGACTTGCTTGTAAAACAATTATTTTTCTCAAAAATGAAGCACAGAGCTTGGACATTGCCATCCTTGAAAATGGGAGCTCTTCGCTTCTGCAAGTTCAAGGGCAAAGATTTCTGCCGTGAGGCAGATACAAGAAGAACAGGATGTTGCTGAAACCACAAGCACTGTAGAACTGTGAATGATCGTCATCAAACATGACAGTTTTCTTGCCTGATTGTTTCCATCCATAATTTTGTGATTATTGTCTTGTTTGTCTTATTTCAGCATGGCCAGAAAGGTGGAAGAAATTGTAAGAACAAATGGAGCAGTGCCAGCCACTGTAGGTATTTTAAGGGGCCAAATCCATGTGGGACTCACAGACGAGGAACTCGAGTTCTTGGCAAGCAGTAAAAATGCAGTTAAAGTGTCTCGCAGAGATTTTCCTTTCGTCCTCAGCCAGGTATGGTGTGCAAACTTTCTAGTGTGGTCTTTCCTAGTAAAGTATTGCTGCTTTTCTAGCAACAGTATAGTGCTCTCCAGCTTCATGCCAGGTGGCTTTCAAACCTCTCAAAAATATCATGGAAAGTGGTATCCTATGGTGAGCACAAAAGTGGCCCTAACTAGACTCAAAATACAGCAGGGTAAGGGAATGACATACATTAAATAGGGCTCCTGAAAAGTCATTCTGGTTATGCTGGCAAGCCATGGGCACTTGGCTAAGAATATTCTTATTGGCATGATAGGACATTCTCTCATTGCATGTAAACTATGTGACACTTAGGCCATCGCAGGCTTAAAGTGACAGCTAAAGGTGCCACTAGCTGCCTGTGGAACACCCTGGACAGCAAAGGCCTCTGCTATCAGGGCAAGAACAGCTTATATAGCAGGGATGACAGATGATTCACAGAATCACAGGATATTCTGAGTTGGAAGGGACCCACAAGGATTATAGAGTCCAGCTCCTAAGTGAATTCTTCTGCCTTTTGGCTAAAAGAGTATTTGCATTAGAATTTCACTGCTCAGCTGCTCACAGTGCAGTGTGGCAGACCACAGCTGTAGCTGCTCCTCCATGTCACCCTGGGTGCTGACTGTGGCTGGTTGTTTCCCGACAGGGCTTGTCTGGTGGCACGACCGTGTCTGGAACAATGATCATGGCACACAAAGCAGGAATTCCTGTGTTTGTGACAGGTGGCATAGGAGGTGTCCATCGGGATGGGGAGAACAGTAAGAACATCAATGCATTCTATTTTTCACTCGGTTGCTACAGTTTCATTCATCTCCTTCTTTTTCCTTTTTCCCAGCCTGTCCTACAGTAACTGTCTGTTCAAAAGAATAAAGTTAACATTCTTCTTGATCAAACTAGGCTTGCTTTCTCCCTGATGTCCCCTTTCCAGAAGCTTCAAAATATTCCTCTTGAGCCCTGGACAGTTGTTAAGGGAGTAGAAGTTTCTCTTTATCCTTTGCTTACATGGGGTTATATTGATATTGCTTGGTGCAACAGGAGCTGACTGCACCTCTGCCTCTTTGTAACATCTGGATAACCTGATACTGGCTGCCAAGCACAGTGTTGTTATCAGCTCTCTCAGCTGAGGAGAAGAAGAGCCTTGCCACAAAAGAGTGTGCCTCTCTGGAAGATGGCCTGGTCTTGGCTGTACAGTTTGTGGCTTTTAGGTGCTTTCTCTCTTCTCAGCCATACATATTTCCAGCACAGCCGAAGTGCAGTGCCCTGTTGTATGCCATCCCTTTCAGATGTGACATGAATTCCAGACCAGGGAGTTTCCTGAGGTTCTCCTGTGGTACTTTTTTTTTTTTGCAAGCATTGTCAGTTCCAAACTCAAAATCTACTTCAATGATATTGTGTCTCCTTGAACCTCATCCTTGCCATACAACACCTTTTTCTTTCTTTTCTACTAAATTTTTGCATGCTCTTTATCAATGTGATCAAAGAGCCAAGAGATAGAGTACAAGGCTGCACCTCTGTCGTTAGCCATGTGACTTCTTTTTGTCAATACCTCTTTCAATCTCAACACCTAAAGTCATGATCTAAACCTTTAATATTTGCTTGTGGATTGAAGCATTTTTAAAGTCAGGCAGTGGCATCCTGGACATATGTGGCTTTTTAGAAGGTCAGAGCTCACCAGCTTGGAATACAACACAGTCACCAACTCAGTGCTGCTTGTCCCTTGGCAGCTCTGGATGTGAGTGCTGACTTGACAGAGCTAGGACGAACGCCGGTGGCTGTTGTATCTGCGGGAGCCAAGTCTATCCTTGATATTGGCAGGACACTGGAATATCTGGTAGGTAGCATGGGCTGTGGTGTCAAAGCAGATAATGTTCTTTGTGCACAGAGTGCCCAGTGGCATTGGGATGGGTCCTAAGCCAAAGATTTTCAGAAATTGCTACTGAGAGGATGTGAAGTCATATTTACAGTTCTGTAGTCCTGGGGCTGTACAAGCACTTGGCTGCTCCCTAACATAAATCTATCCATGTCCAAGGGGCTGTTCCAGCAGTGCTCCGACTGAGGTCAAAGGTAGTGCTATCCATGTCCTTTTTCTTTGGCATTAGATTTGCTTTTCCGGGATGATGCTCCCAGAAACTGATGGATCAGGAAAGCTAGATCCATCAAACACTAAAATAAAATCAGAATTAAAAAGGAAATCAGATGATTTTTAGCAGTCACCTTTTAAGGTTTGGCATGTTGGAAACCACCAGGGCCAGCACTTTAGATGACAGCCAACATTGATATTTCTCAATCGCAAGCAGAACTCATTTATATCCTGTCAGTTCATAACATGTCTTCAAATCCCAGGGTGTTATCTTGGACTCAGGATGGTGCCAATGACAGCTGCGTGGCTTTGGATCAGCCCCAAGCACACACAAAGGATGCACATGCCTCCTCTGCCTCAGTGAGCCAGATCTGATCTAGCCACTTACCATGTCTGGCTCTTGGTGAGAGGATAGGATAGAATGGGGTGTACAAAAATAACCATGACCTATGCCAAAGGAAGGCAGTTTCTTTCTGGGTAGAAGGAAAAAGTCACATTCTTTAGTTTCCCTCCACTGATCACGTGCTTGTCTCACCTCCATTGCTGCAGGAGACTCAGGGTGTGTGTGTGGCTGCCTTTGGAGAATCAAGAGAGTTCCCAGCCTTCTTCTCACGCCAGAGTGGCTTCCAAGCACCATACCATGTCCGGGATGAAGAGGAGGCAGCTAAACTCATTGGTGTGTTTCAGATGGCAAAGGCCCATGTAAGGTCCTGGGAAGGAGGGACACAAGAATTACCCTGGATGAGGCATTTTCTTTAAGTCTGCAGAAAAATTTGCTCTGAAAAACTATGCCATCCCACCTCCCCCATTCCTGCATCAAAAGTGCTTTGAAAATACAGCAGCAGAATAGTCCAGTCTTTACAGCAAGTGAAACTGCAAGCCAGCTGCAGCCAGCTTGGCATGCTCATTCATGTTTTATTCCACCTGGTGAAGTGGAGGCAACATGTAATAATATGTGGACAAAAACAGCTTCTGGGCCTTTAGAAGGGGAATCAGTTTAAGAAAGAAAAATAAAAAAAGCCTTTGCACCTTTTACTGTGCAGACAGGCTCAAACGAAATAGGCAGATGTGAATTGGTTGGGTAGCTGGAAAAGATTCTGATCTTGGGTCAGCTAAGAACTGGAGCTTGAGCTCTGAGGCTTCCTACACCTTGTGCCCACTCTCCTCTGCCCTTTTCCTTCAGTACCTGACTTCTCCAAGGAGTGCCACTAACAACATTCCCATCCTCTCCCAGACAGTGCTCTGGGGCTGGGCCTGAGCAGTGGGGTGCTGATAGCAGTGCCCTGTCCCCAGGAGCGAGCTGCCGAGGGCCAGGCCATCGAAGAGGCCATCCAGCAAGCTCTCAGCCAAGCCAGGTGAGAAGCAACCTAAGCCTTTGGCTTTGCTCAGCCCATGGTCTTGGGGGAGTAAACAAATTCAGGGACACTGCTGCAGGAGCTGTAGCACAGCTTAACCTTGGGAATGGGTGAGCCCAGAATTTATTTTCAACTTTATCTAACCCAAAGCTTGTTTACAGGACTTGTTACAGTATGTGGTTATGGAGATAAAGTATCTGCTGGCAACAGTGCTTCTCCTCTGATGCCATTTCAGCTCATCTGTGGGCATTTTCTTTATACTTGCAGGTCCAAAGGAATCACAGGCAAAGAAGTGACCCCCTTTTTGTTACAGAAGCTCACAGAATTAACTGATGGGAAATCGTTGGACTCTAGTATCCTCTTACTAAGTGGGGGGGGAAAAAGAAAGTACTCCAGTGTATTTTCTGTCTCTTCTGGTAATGACTGGTAGGAAACACTGTCACTTTATTGACGGTCTAGCAAGGAGCAAACATTTCAGTATCTGCAAACAGATGAGAGTTTAGCACCTGCATCCTGATTTTTCAGGCACATCCTTACTGCCTTCAACCCCTTTTACATTAAAAACTGGAGGGCAGCACAGATGGCAGCTGGTCCAGAGCCTGAAGAAATCTCTCATATCTGACCCTGGGGCTTGCCTGCTCTGGGGTGGAATCTCTGGATGCTGTTGTCTGTGCTGGGGTTGCACACTGGAAGGTCCCTTGTCTTCCCAGAGCACTGTGCTGTACATCACACTGCCTTATCCAACCTTCCCTGGGGGTGCAGAGAAAGAGAGACTTGGAGGACAAACACCCCTGGGTGAGCAGGAATCCTACTGCACAGCCAAGAGAAAGCAGAGGTACTGGCTGGGATGCCAGTGTGGGATTTGGGAGAGCCAGATTCACATCCAGGCTCTGCTGCCAGCCCTCTAGGAGACCTGACAAATCAGGGCAGAATGGCAAAGGCATTTTTGTATGTAAGAGCTATATGCAGCCACAAAATAGGGCTTTCAAAGACTCTGATACTCTGGTCCCAGTGCAATTTGCTAAAAAAAAAAAAAAATGCTTATAGTTACTTGGCAAAATCTCAGTAGGTATCTCTTTCTGGAAAAGCTGACTAAGGTCCTCTAAGGTTTTTTAGGCTCTCTGCTGTAATTTAAGTACTTCACCTTCTCTTTTCTCTGTGGAGTCTTTGCTTCTATTCCCCACCTATCAAAGTCAGGCTTCTTCTCTGTGGACACTGGGAGAGGAAGGTGAATTAAAAAAAAAAAAA